>JANHGB010060838.1:8610-39071 GCA_026283785.1 Coracopsis vasa
TTTTTTTTTTTTTTTTTTTTTTAATTTCTTAGGAACAAGAACTTTACCAAAAAGAAGGCCTGGGGGTTAATGAAGTGCGCTATGTAGATAATCAGGACTGTATAGGTATGTACTTCTTGAAATGTCAACCTATTCATTAGTGTCATAGAGGAAAAAGCTTCAAGCAGAAAAAGCAAGATATACATAGCGCTAGTAACTTGATGCTTATAATGACTGTTGCAACCTTGTGAATTCTTCCAGCTTTGTATAACATTCTAGTTCTGGTTAGTAATAGAGCCGTGTTGTCCTACAGTGTGTGTTAACTGCAGCTGGGATTTGTGAGTTTCCTGTGCGTTTTCCTAGAAAACTGAGTGGAACCCCTAAAGAGGGTAAATAAAGAAGGGTGTGAGGGTGTCTGTGGAAAAATATTACATGACTTTAGAAAACAATCCTATCCCATTCTCACCACCTTTTTTGAGCCAGTGAGCAAAAAAGCAAAATCTATAGGCTCTAGGTGTTACTGCTGTTTTTAGGTTTCCACAGGCTGATGTATCAGAGGCTTAGATGTTGTTGCTTCCCCCCCCACCTCTTTTCTCTGCATTCAACTTGTGTTTCTCAAATTGGTGTATTATGAACAAAAGTTAATCTTCTTTTGCATTAACAGTAATTTACTTATGGTAACTAGCAAGACCTGACTGAGCAGAGGATTCAGAGTGACAGAATTCAACATCTGTTAGAAAATCTCATGTTCTTCTGAGGCCAGGATGGGGCTTTGAGCAACTTGGTCTAGTGGAGGGTGTCCCTGCCCATGGCAGTGGCGGTTGGAACTAGATGATCTTAAAGGTCTCTTCCAACCCACATTATTCTGTGGTTCTGTGATATGATTGTATGATCCCTTCCCACCTAAACCATTCTGTAGCTCTGCTGAAGAAGTTCTTGCTTTGTCAGATAGGACTGTAGAATCACTAACTGTGACTTAACTAAAGATAACTATTGTCAAGTAAACCTCAAGCTGCCTTGTGAAAAAGCAACAGGAAGGTATTTGGAGGAGGGACCAAAAGCATAGCAACAAAATAAGTGGCTTCTGTGAATACAAACCTTAATCTTTTCTAGTGGTTTAATAGTGTGTATATGGGCCTGACCCTGCTCCCAAAAATGTTGTTACAGCTAAAAGACTTGTTCTCTGGTGGCTGTTGGAAGAAAAAGTCTCTCTCTGACTCATAGTGGGGAAAGTGGGTCAGGTTGTAAAGCTCATTGCCCAGTTGTTGCATTTTCCTGCCTTTTCCCTACAAGTAGCAGTGCCACAGTCATGACCCCTTTTACTATTCCAGCCAACATATGACACCCCACCACACGTTTGACACATTTCTTCATTATACAAATTATTATTAAAAGTTAATAGATTACAGCTTAGTTAAACCATATGTATGACTTTTCTTCTGTTTTTGCATAGTTCGGAAAAAAGTATCTTCTACAGCCTTTTGAAGTGAGTGAGAAAGATAATGTTGGTTTATGTGTAAATATGCTTTTGTTTAAGATGTTGGACCAGGCTGGTAACAGCAGTGAAAATGTACAAATATTAACTGCCACAAAAGAGAAGGATATTACGTTGGTATGAAAAATTGCTTAACACTATGGACGAATCTTAGAAACAGTCATTAGTAAGTTAGAATATGTTGATGGAATGGTAGTCATCTCTGTAGCTAAATTAGCTTATTCAGATTTTATGGGTATAGATTCTTTGCATCGAGGCTGTCTCTGTGCTTTATATGTAGCCTCATACTGTTTAAAGTCTGGTGAGAGTTCACAGGCATTGCTGCAGTACAAGTGTTAGTCATTTCTTCCTTTCCACAGAAGAGAATTGGGTAGTAAAAATTCCTCTTACAATACCAGTTTCATAGATAATACAAAAAAGTTTTAAAAGCCGCAAAAATCTTGTGTCTAATAGTTTCAAGGGCATGAATTTTTATGTGAGCTTTGAAGGGCTTTTGTATATGTATGTGAAAAGTTACTTGTAGAAAAGTTGTGAAGCCATTACTGTATGCTAAAGTCTGATCTGCTTTTCTTAAAACAAATGCGTTTCATTTTTCTTCCTGGATCTTGTTTTTGAATGGAAGTATTTGCCTTGTGATGCTTATAGTTTTAGGGTGTGGGATAACATAAAGACCTATAGTTATACCACACAACCATTAGAAACATTTAGGCACCTTTTGGGAGTTAGATGATTAAATTAAACTAGAGACCAAGAGTAAAAACCAACAATCCATGCCTTATCTTTTTTTTCCCAGTGTTGCTTGTGTTAGACTTGGAACTTGGTATGTGTAGGACATAGATTAAATCAACAATTCAGATATATAGAATTAATTTGAAATTACTTTCTGTGTTTTGTGTTAACAGCTTTCTCTGGATACCTTTATACAGAATTGGATAAGTAGTATTTTAAATTTGTAGTATTCAGTTCTGATATGAATTTATATATTCAATTTTTATAAATGTATTTCATTTTATTAATAGATTTGATTGAAGCAAAATTAGTAGGTGTACTGGATATTTTGGATGAAGAAAATCGTCTTCCCCAACCAAGCGACCAGCATTTTACTTCAGTTGTGCACCAAAAACACAAGGACCATTTCAGGCTCTCTGTAGGTTTATATTTGCTGTCTGTCTTGTTTTAATAAAACAGTTCTTGAAACAGTTGAGAGTAACACTTCCAAGTTAATGAAAACCTTTCCTAAGAAATCTCATACCAGACCAGTTTGCACAATCCATATCCTTTTGTTAAAGACAAGTTTAGTTATTAGCTTGTTAAAAAGTTCACTGAAGGCTTAAGTCTTGCTTAAGTAGCAATTCTTATTTTCTGCTGAAACTAAAGTGATATTCCTCACTGATACTTGAAGCTTATTAACATGTAATGCATGAAAAGGAAATAATGCCACATTTTAATTTAGACTATTTCATATCTAATATGAACTGTTTTGTTGTTCCTTTCAAAAATTGCTTGCTTTGGAGAATATGTGACTCACATGGAGGGTCTAGCTAGCACTTCCGAGATGAAAATAAGGAACAAACAAGCAAAACCTTTTTGTTGTTCTTTAACATACAGCACCTTGTGGAGTAGTCATACAAGTTATTGCAATTTACATTACTTCTGTTGAAATGCAAAATAAAAAAAAAACAAAACAAAAACTCTGTTCCCTGTTGAAAAAAATGCAAGAAAAAGGAGCTAAATAAAATTGTTGTCCATTTATCTTTCGTTAAATTCCCACTTAATCTTGCTTAACTAGATTGCTGTGCAACGAAACATTTTTGTCTATATGTGTTTGATCAGCTAGGTGGTTGTCTTTTAAAATATAGCATCTAAACATATATTTTAAGCTTCTGTCTAATCCTTTTCATATGACAAGGCTATTCATCAGCTGTGAAACGAATGGTATCGAAATCATTGGTTAAAGGCAGAAAGAAAATCAAAAGTAATGTTAGCAATCCTGGTGACTTTTGTTTTGAATGTGAGGTATCTTAAGGGTGTGAATGAGAATGAAAATGAAAGCAGGTTTTTGAGTATCTTGTGTTGAATGGGAAGGTCAGTGGTCAACATAATTGTACTGCAGGAAATGTCATTTTTAAAACCTAGTGCTCCTGGCAAAGTCATGGTGATGTTTTAAGAATAAACTTTTTCTCATTCTCCAGTGTAATTCTTCTTCATAATTTAACATTTAAATTGCAGATTCCTAGAAAGTCTAAATTGGCTGTTCACAGAAATATCAGAGATGATGAAGGCTTTATTATCCGGCATTTTGCAGGAGCAGTATGCTACGAGACGGTAAGTTTACTTTCGCAGAACTATTTCTGTTATGCTTTGTAGTATTTTTGTATTTTTCAGTTAAATAAAAAAAATTGATTTCACAGAAGAGAAATTCAAAAGTTGATATGTCTTAGATTTGAAACTAATTTTGTGAGTATGTGACAGAATTGACCGTTTCTTTTAACTTCTCAAATTACAGTCTGACAAAATACCTGAAGTTGCCATCCTCAAAATACAGACATATACAAAAACATTGAAACACCTGAAGCCAATATCTAAACCCTTACTTTAAAAAAAACAGTTTTTAGGATAAACAGAAGATCCATAATGGTTTTGTAGTTCTGGTCTGTAACTCCAGTGTGTAAGAGCAAAGCTACTTCCAAAGATGTTTTTTTTTGTCATTTAAAAATGCATACTTCATATGTACTTCAAAGCACTCCAAGAATTTTAATGATTGCAGTGGTGTTAGAAGTAGGCGCATCCTGTAGGTCATTTTACAGATAAGAAAATTGAAGTCTCTGTGTTACCTACCTCATTTTTCTGAGGTCACTCAGTGAGTCAGTGTCAAAATAATCAATAAAATTGGAACTCATTTTTCCAGGTGCTCTATATTTAACTGTGTATCTCATCATGATATGTTAATAATACCTTAGAGTGTCTTCAGGAACAGAGGAGCCAGATATGAGCATGTAAGCTGTGCTGTCAGAGCTAATCAGATATGAGGTAGCTTTGGTCCAGAAGCTGTGCTAATATGCTTGACTTAATTTATTCCCTTCCCCAGAGGAACTTTCATAGCCTGGGCCTTAAAACTTTTGGACTATAGCTACCTTGTACCTCACCTGTTATTTGTTTCTCTTTCTCAATGCATTTGGGGCAGTTCTCACAATCTGATTCGTGGTGGGGACCCTCAGCTGGCTGCATTCAGAGGCCAATCTGGTGTTTTCATAGTCCAAGGAAATTTTGGAGGCCTGTGTTTGTTTTTTGATTCTCATCCCTGTTAAATCATTTCATGTGATACTTGACAAATTCGTATTTTCTTCAAATTAGCCTTGGCCTCTTCTGTTCATAATTACCAAAGTAACTATTAAAGTTGCTCCAAAAGCTATTGAGAATTCTGTTACTGTGGAATTGCATACTAGTGTCTAGATCTCAGAATGTCTGTGCAACATTGTTTTTAACTTCTAGAATTAGGTAAGACAATTCAAAATAAACATGAGAGGTAAGGTTTGTAGGAAAGGAGAATATCTGTTATTAAATCAACTGTTCTTAAACAATCATAGTACTACTAAAATACCCATTTTTCATTTTACTTTCTAAATTGTGTAAATGCACCAATTAAAGTGTGAATGTTAATCCTCATTTCACAACAGATCTTAAGTGATATTACAAGCAGTGAAGAATTAAGCTTCTCACAACTCCCAAGTGATGATGTGCTGAGTGCTGGAAATGGAAACAAGGAGGATAATCATTGATTAAAGCACAACTCATCTCTTAAAAGGCGCTAAACCTTACCTTGGATTTCATAATTCCAACAACATCCTTCAAATTTAAGAATATATTTTCTCTCTCTGCCATTAGTGTTTTGTGTGTCCAGTTGGAAAGTTGTTTGAACTAATGTATGAATACTTAGCCCACATATTCTTGCCGATTTTTGAATTATGTATGTAACTGGTTTCTTTTAGTTTTCTTTAAAACTTAAGTAACTGGGGCAGTGAAGCAAACGTGCTGTTATTTCTTGGGTTGTCTTTTCAGATGCAATTTGTGGAAAAAAACAACGATGCTTTGCACATGTCCCTTGAATCTCTTATATGTGAATCCAAGGACAAGTTTGTTCGACAGCTGTTTGAATCTAACACTAACAACAACAAGGATCCCAAACAAAAAGCTGGGAAGCTTAGTTTCATCAGTGTAGGAAACAAATTCAAGGTAACAGTATAGCAAATGATCTTATCTTCTTGTAGTATTTGCTAGTTTTAAGTTAACTGACAGAAGCAGAACCTAAGGTTGGGAGAACTAGTGGTAACTTGAGATTCAGGTAAAGAAAATTCTGTTAAATAGATGATTTTTTTCTATTGAATTGTAAGAAACCAGTATATTCAAGCTATATGCTATGCATTTCTGTCAGAAAGATATTTCATAATCGTCCTTACAGAGATTATACAGTAGTTTTTTCAGTGAGAATTTTGCAAATCCACAAGGAAGATCTCAAATCTTGAGATCTAAATTTAGATTCTGTGGACTTTAAGCAGGTCTAAATGTGAGAAAAGGTATTCTTCCTTCCTCTCTTAATTGTGCATTCTAGAAGATATATTGATTGGCTGCAGTTTGCCATTCTCAAAATTCAATACCTAACCTAACTACTGTTTTTCCTCTTCTAAGTATAAAGGTAGTCATGGATTTCACAGATGGATGTTCATTGTGCTGAATGTTTCCTTTCTCAGTACCTGAATCTGATGCTTCTCCTCATTTTCTCCTTTCTTCTGCTTGTTGTAAAGCTGACCTTCAAACCTTGTCTTCTCCAAATGTTTTCTGCATCATTTTCTCATTCAGCAGTTTTATTTTAGCTGGACTATTCCAGCTCAGGATGGCTAGAAAGAGAACTATAGGGGAATTAAGAGATGAAAAGCAGGCACAAGCATGGGCTGCAGGTAAATTTTTCAATCTCATGGATTTACTGTTGGTAGAGCTGCTGCAATTTCAGCAAGAGCTCTTCTCAACACATCTGGGCCAGATCCAATGAAGGATTTGTATCCTCTCAAGTCAAGTGCTGCACCATTTTTGGTATGCTACCTTACCTAGGGCACCTAAAACCCCGCATCGTATTCCTAGCTAGGCTTCTTGCGCAGTCTGTGGGGAGAGCAGATCTTAGACAAGCCAAAATTTCGTCTGAAGTAGAGGAGCGTTTCTGCATTTCTGCTCCATGTCAAGGTTAACTGCTGGATCAGGATGGCAAGATAAATTGCTATTTACATAATCATATCTTGTGGCTAGTGTTTAGAACTGTTTTCTAATAATGCAGGGGTTGAAGAATGGGAAGTATACGATAGCAGCACTTGCTTTTTGTGTAAAAACAGTATTCCGCTTAAGGTCTATAATTTTTTCGGTGTTGTATGTCTGTATCTCCTGTAGCACCAAGTTATTGGACACTCTGACAAAGAGAATTCTCTTTAGATCCTTCTGCAGATGGATTGCTACATAGCCAGAAGTAAAATTTTCATGGGGCCAGGGAGAGTAGGAGCCAGAGGCAGAGCCTGACTTGTAGTGGGTTTCGGTATTTAACTGGGAATTGGGCAGCCTACTCTCTTGAGTTTTGCTCTGATGATTATTTCATCCTCCTTTTTATTATATAATAGTTGTAGAATTAGACTGTAGCAATTGGTCTAATATAAAATACATGATCAGAATGCAGACTGAAAAATGGAATTACATAAAGATAAGCCATCCTCTGAGCAAACCCTCCACCATGAGTCTTTTGTGGGTGAAGCTAGGATCCGTTGTTTTTTATTACTGAATTTTCAAAATGAAACCAATTGTGGTTTCTTTGACACAGTTTCCACTTTCTTACATCTGGGTTTACAGTTTCTCTTGAATTTAGCACCCCACATCCAGTAGATGTAGACATGTGAATGGTACCATAGTCCAAGGAGGGCTGAAATGAAAAGGGAGACTTATTTTAAGTTAAGCAGCAATTGGGGAACTTTTTGGATTGAGTTTTGGACTTTGGATGTTCACCTCTTCACTTCGAGCATGACTGAAGTCCTTTTTGGATCTGGCCCATCAATCTATAATTCTTTCAATGTTTTCAAGTTTCATGGCATTTTGAATGTATGTGTTACTTCCAGTAATTCATTTAGTGTTACCTTCCCAGACACAACATGTGCTGCTGATGAACACTAATAGCCTTGAAAATTTCACTATTTCACTTCAGATGAAATCAAAATGAGTTCTGTTATCTTACTAGAAATTTCATCCCTTTAAGAATAAGAATTCTTGTTTACCACTATGTTAGTCTGTCTCAAATTCTTCTGATTACATAAATTATTAGATGATGTTGTAGAGACTTCTCTTTATGAAATCCTTCACACATCCCTTCCTTATAACTAATTAAAATTCTCATGAATCATTTGAGGGAATAATGATTAATTAGTTAATCAGATCTACTCAAGAATCTTTGGGATGATTTTATCTTACTATGGTAATGATGGATTAAATCTTGATAATTCGAAGAACAGTAGTTTTAGCAGAATGTTTTATTCATATGATCATTTCATTAGTGAAATTTACCTAAGAATGACTCTGGCTTATTTCTTGTCAAATCACAGAGTATAAGGAAGGGGTATTTTGCCTCTAGCAGAAATGTGGGGTTTTTTTGATGGAAATCAGGCTGTCCTTTTCAAAATTAAGTATTTTTAACTCAAGAAATCATGAAGATTATATTCAAATAGAAATATAAACAGTATGTGTAAGTGAGAACTGAGCAGGAGGTTATTAGTGTTTGTCATGCCTCTTGTGGCACTCCTCTTTTTCTAACCATAATACTTTAAATAAACCAATTTTATCCACTGGAAGGATGACCGGCAGCTGTAGGTGACGCATATTGCCCATACAAATCTGGTTTCTTGGATTCAAGGTAATTGAAAGATCTGGTTAAATATATCAGTCAAAAGTCAGAGCCTTTCAATTTTAATTCCAGTATGGAAAATGAGGAATATGTTAGGACATACAAAATTTTGTCTTGCTTCAGTCTATATATATTTAAAGCTTGCTGGTAAACTAGAAAGGCTGGCACAGCAGTAATTGATGGGGTGAAGCAGGCACATCTGTAAAGTAAAAGCATAGATGTTTTCCTGATGTGGTTCTGGAATATTTTAAGTCCCTAACAGTTACATTCAATAGCAACTGTGACTTGTTTTCCCTGGTAGTATTAAGTCACTGGAAATCCTGTAGACTTGCCCCCAAATAATTATATGACTGTGGTCTTTTATCATGATCGTACGTTTAAATGAAGCTTTGGTAAATGTGATTTTAAAATTATAATCTATTGTCATCAACAGTATTAAAAATTTGGAAGTTTGGAATTAAAAATATATTATGCAGGTTCATTCACATAAATGTTGACTTAGCTTCAAAAAACCCCAAGAAAACTCTGAACATACCTGCTTTTTATGTTAATTACTTAACATACAAATATATGCTTGTTATAGATTAAATTTGGGCTTCTATAAATTTTCAGTCTATTTTTCTTTTAATTATTGATGATCAGTCTCAGTTTCTTTATAATTGTATTGTATAGGCATTATTTCTTTTAATTTCCCACATGGGCTTGCACTTTTTTTTATAACTATGTTGTAGTAAGTAACTAGTCCATACAGTATTGTTGCACAGTTAAAACATAATTAATTCCCGCAAGACCATTCATGTACTCTTGCATGATTTTGTCTGTTAAAATTTGTGAATGTTTATCAATTCTGTCTGATATACTAACAATGAACATGCATGCAGGAATGCTGTACCACTGTTCTGTGTGCATGTTTTTCTAATTGTTGTGGTAAGCCTCTTGAAATACCTATTTTCTTTTACAGACACAGTTAAATTTGCTTCTTGAGAAGCTTCACAGTACTGTAAGTATATATGCAGATACAGGCTAATAATTTTCTGAAATAATCTAAGCAACATGGCTTACAATAAATGTGATAAGTAATTGCTTTAGCGTTTGATGTTATATGGTACTTCTGAAACATCTTCCTGTGCTGGTGATGTTTATTGAGTTACTTATCCCTCTACACTTCCCTTTCCCCCCTCTTCACCCACTCTCCCTCTCTCCCTTTAAAATAATTGTAGAATGAAAGTTACACAATTTGGGTAAACAATATGAAATCTGTGTGGGCTGCAGTCTCCTTTTTTGTTGCTTTTACTTCCTTCCTTTCACTGTTTATCACTGATGACTAATTTGCAGAAGATTTAGAGATGTTATGTAGAAGTAAGGCGATGATAATTTACTATTAATTAACTGTTTTCAGATTCAGTAAAGCCATTAAAAATAAAGTGTTTCATTTCACTTTTGTGATAGGTTGTAAATGCACATATGGTCGAAGAAGCAGATTCCCATAATGAATATTTGCTAATTTAGCAGATGTAATTTGAAAGTTTGTGGAATGTAGTTCAACATACCCATTTTTTTAGAATTTGGAGTTGTAGGAACACATTCTTCTTGCTCTTGATCGCATATTCTAATAAATGTTAGATAAAAGGTTATGCCCTCTCAAAAAAAAAAAAAAATAAAGGGGGGAAAAACATGGGAAACGAATGGGACAGGTGCTGGAGTGTTGTTGAAACTAAGATTTTACTGTACTCATGAGGCTGGTCTGAAAGAAAGATGATCTCTTTAACACAGAACACTGTAACAGAGACCCAGTCCAGGAAAAAAAGTATGTGGCCAGGGTTGCTGTACTCTGAATTTAGCTAACCTGTGACTGAGGATATATTTTTAATACAAGCTCCCTTGGCAAGTGCTCTCCCTCAGCTGAAAGATGGAAAAAGAGAGAAGATACTGCAAACCAGGAGTTAATATTATGTTTTCTAAGTCCCAATTTAGTTTTAGTATATAAGTTATCATTAACAGCCATGTATTACAAGAAAATCTGAATAATTGTGTGGTGTTTTGCAAAAATGTCATCCTTAATAATGTGAAATGATCAGACAAAGCAGTGGTCAAAACTGTAGAGGTAGCACACATGGTGATAAAAGAGGAGCAGACTAGAATAACATGAAGGGAGAGAGAAGCCATGCCAAAAGAAATTATAAAAAGTAAAAATTAGGAGAAAGGAAAGTGAGGTTCACCTGGCATGATTCCAGTGTCAGGGGGCTGCAGGATGTTCACTAATGTGAACTCGGGAAGACTGAGGCATTTAGGTTTTGTGCCTGTAGAAGGTAATGAGGGTAGTGGAATCTAGACTGCTAAATTGTAATTAGATTGTGTTAATGTTAAGAAGGACAGTTGAGTGAAAACTGTAAAATTGAGGGTCCAATTAATAGCTTGAGCATTGAGATCAGTTACATCAAGACCAATGCTAGAGTGCAAAGCTGATGTATAAGAGAAAAAGAATGTCAGCAATTCTCTATTAAAATATGACTATTTTGTATCTCCCCCCCCCCAGTAATTCTTAAATGATGAATTGTTACTTCAAAAGGTTTAAAATGTGTAGATTCTGCTAAATTCTTGTTTTGGTAATAGGGGTCTAGCTTTATTCGCTGTATCAAACCTAATTTAAAGATGACAAATCACCATTTTGAAGGAGGACAGATTCTTTCTCAGCTTCAGTGTTCAGGTAATGTTTTTCTTCTGTTTATTGCTTTGGCTATTATAGATTGACCTAAGTTTGAAATATGTGAGATGGAAGCAATAATTTCCTAGTTTGAACAGTTGCTTTCTTGAAGGTAGCTTATTTATGTCTTATGAACAGTTATTTAGATTCTTGGTAACTTTAGTTCTTAGTAAGTTAGCTCTCGGTCAATAGAACCCTAGAAATAATTCATCTGAACAGCCATAAGGTCTCTTCACAAGAAAAGTTGATCTAATTTCCATTGATTGCTTTTCCATTGATTATAATGAGAGTTTAGCCACAAAGTGCCTATGTAAGAAGCCATGTAGCCATATATTGGTACATAAATTTAGATTTCTCAAGGCAGAGTTGAATCCCTTCTGTTTGTGTTGCCCACAAAGTCAATAGGGCAGCAGTACAGTCCAGAACAATAGAATTCCTTTAAATTACTGTGGCAGATGAAGTGTTAGAAACGTGTGCATTTAGGGGCAGTCAGTTTTAGCTGAAATACCTAATAATTGAAACATACCTGTTTTCTTTGATCTATTAAATATTATAATAGAGTTGAATAGTACTATTTTTTCTGCTTTTCTGTATTTTTGTACTTAATTTTTATGCTTAATGTTTTTTCTTTTTGAAGTCAAGATACTTCCAGGTTCTGCAGCTGATGGTTTGACCAGCCCACTTGTTTAACGTGTCACGTTAGCGTCACAAAAGCTTAACAATTTTTCAGCAATTAGAATTACATTAACATCCCTAGTAGTAGGTTTCTGCAGGTTAACAGCATTAAAACGGCATCTTAGCAGCTGATACTTAGCAGTGCAAGCACACTAAAGAAAGCACTGCATATGTATTTGATGTTGCATTTGCACCACATCTCACAAATATCATTGACGTGATGGAAAGAAAAGCTTTTTTGGACATTATTTGCTTGTTTTTCGTTTTATTTTAAAAATAAAAATGTCAATTCTGCTAAAAAGAAAGAAAATATTTAGGAGAAATATTAGATTGGGTGTTACCTCTCTAATAGGAAGAAGATCATATGGGCTCTTCTTATCTGTTCAGTATTAACCTTTTGTGAATGATCACAGTATCAAGAAATATTAGAGGCTGGATCAAGTCCCGTCTGAACTTTGTGATTTAATCTCTGAACAATATCTTTGAGGCTTACATCATAAACTATTGGTTATAATAAAAATCACTGCTTCCTTTGCATTTTACTGATACCAGCTTTTGCGCATATGTTTTCTGTGAATTTAGGAATGGTGTCAGTTCTGGATTTGATGCAAGGTGGTTTCCCTTCACGAGCTTCATTTCATGAACTATATAATATGTACAAGAAATACTTGCCTGAAAAATTGGCTCGACTGGATCCTAGGCTGTTTTGCAAGGTAAGAAACAAATTCTTCACCTATAATATCCAGGACAGAAAATGTGCTGGGGGAGGGTGAGGAGTGGTGGTTTTGAAGGAGGCAGAATATAATCCTGACTATTTTTGGTGTTTCAGGCACTATTTAAAGCCTTGGGACTGAATGAAAATGATTACAAATTTGGGCTAACCAAGGTGTTTTTTAGACCTGGCAAGGTAATGTTTCTCTTGGATTTCATGAATATAAATCTTAGAATAATTTCGGTTGGAAGGGACCTCTGAAGGTGACATTGCTCAGAGCATTGCTAAAAGTGTGGCCAACTTAAATAAGGTTGCCCAAGTTTTTTTGTAAATAGTGTTCATTTTCTATGAAAAAAGCCAGTATTAATACTGATATAGTTTGTTTCATAGTCTTGTTGCTAATACTGCTCAATTCCTAATGCAATGTTTGTATTCCCAGATGTTCTACCAGTCACTTAAGACTTATGTTGACTATTAAAAAGAGCTAGCCAGAGCAAAGAAAAAGTATTTTCCAGTAAAATCTATTCATAGATGAAAACTCTTGCTGTGATTTTGAGCACTGCTGTTGCTATGCAGAGAAAGATGAAGTAGGGAGCTGTTGTGACTGGAAAGGGAAATTATTGTAGTCTCAGAAAAATGTTCTTCCTGCCATAATAACAGAAAAGTAATAGTGCAGGATTTTCAGAAAAGGTTGCCTGTAGCTGGATTCTTATACAAAGGTTGAAAATTGAGAAGTGCTTTCAGGGCTTTATTTTTTTCCAGATACAGAATTAGACATGTCTCAAAGTTTTGGAAGGCCAGAGTAAGTATTCAGGATATAGAGAGAATTGTGGCAAGAAATATTTTTAGTGGTTAATAAATGGTTAGATTATTTGAAATCTGAAGTGTTGCACATCAATTAAACAAAAAAACCCTTAGTCATTTCTGTTATCATTAAAGAATAAACCAATGCCAGATGTACCTGCTTACTTGAAGTAACTGAAACTGATATAATGATTGCATACACTCAACATGCTCTTAAATAATAATGTCTAATTTGCTCTGTTCTCCTGCTCTGTAAAATTTCAATTTTTTTTTGTTCTTTAGTTTGCAGAGTTTGATCAGATAATGAAGTCTGATCCAGATCACTTAGCAGAGCTTGTGAAACGAGTGAATCGCTGGCTCATTTGCAGTCGTTGGAAAAAAGTTCAATGGTGTTCTCTGTCAGTGATTAAATGTGCGTATTTCACGTTTTATTAAATCAAAATGTTAAAAATACAGCTAAGCAATTATTATCACTTTGAAATGTGGCCAAGGACGGGTAAGCAGATGGTTACATACTAAAGTCTGAGCAACTGATTTCAAGGTTGGTGAGATTTTTTTTTTTATTGTTATTTTTTAAATGCTTTATGTTAGGTACATACAGTGGGACTTAGAGCAGGGGTTTTTCAAAGTGGGACATCCAGCCCACCAGTAATCTCCTGAGTCTAGTCTGCTTCAGTGCTTGCTGAAGCCTGGGCAATTGCACAGAAATAACTATCTACCACAGGTCTTGCAGGGGAGAGACTTTTGCATCAGCAGGGAAAGAACAGTAGTTCAACTCTCGGCTAACATGGAGTCACATAGTTCTGGGAAGTGCCTACACAGAGGTTGTCATCTCCAGACAGAAACTGCATGTTTGAAAGCACTGACCTGAATTATGGGGCAAACATTCTCCGCTCCAGCAATTACTGGTGATGAGCAAATAAGTGCCTATCACTATTGATACACAGTCCTAAGTGCTTGGCCTGCTCAGTTTACTGTGCAGAGTAGGAATTGAGGCGGTGTGGAATAGAGATTGGTGCTTGTGAGGTGCTTCAATAAAGCTATCTGGGAGGTGGGGTAAGGTCTGATTCAGGATGTCAGGGATCTATATAATAACATGGAGGGTGGAAATTATACATTAATATGGGGAAGAAAAGCATAAAGGCCTCGTGCCTTATGGCTGTGTGTTTGGGCCAGCACAGTTGTGACATCTGCATCCATCACTGATTGGATACTATTTGTTGCTATTTATACCAGGGCAAATAGAAATTATAAGTTCTTTTCATATAAGCTTCAGATATCAGAAATTGTAACACTAAAATAATTTTTGACCTAGAAATTTATGCCATTTAGTCAGAAAGATAGGACAGAAAGTCTGTCACTGTGTCCAAATAGTAGCAACCCAGGAAAATAATATACTGTTATGATATACCTTACTTTTTTTTTTTTTCAGTGTCTTATAGGAAATTAGAAGCTAATTTTATATCCAGAATAAAGCTGAAATAGGTACACATAAAGTAGAGTGCATCTTTATGATCACTCAAGTCCAGTAGTTAAAACCCACTGTATTCACAAAACATGCTCAGCGGATAACAAAAGGCAGGATTGATCTTTAGGCGTCTATGCTTCATCTAGTAGACATATAGAAACTTCATTTATTGTTGCACTTCTGAGCTACTTGGCACGCATGCTAGTACCTGTACCTTGACATTATTCTGTTTAACCTCTCTCCTGGTCCCAGCCATTTGAATTTTTAGATGAAGATGCTATTGGAAAAACAGCTGGAGGTTTTGTTTTGTGTTCTTTAATTTCAGTATTGCAGAGAAATCCTCAGCAAAGGTGCAGGCACTTTATTATCTCTAGCAGATAACTGGCTACTTGATTACCCTTCAGCACAGTATTTAGACTTTATGTTGAGCACTTCCTGCTCGCTAGATCCAGTGACTTTTCACTGAGGTTACTGATGTCTCTGAATTTGAAAGGGGGTGTATGTGTGTGCATGCATGCATGCGAGTGTGCACGTGCTGAATTCTTCCTGTTTGTTCTGGGTGGGAGTCCCCATGCCTGTCTAAGGATTGTGAATTCTGTTGTCTGCTGTGTCCTAAGTATTGTGGTATAGACCTTGCTGTCAAGCACATGTTGTCTGCATAGTTTTGAGCCATTGTGTGTGTGAGTAATATAGGAGTTGTGTTAAATTGTAGAAGCCATTGAGTCTCAGTATGTTTTGTCTGTTTACAGTAAAAAATAAGATAAAATATCGAGCCAGTGCCTGCATTAAGATACAAAAGACTATTCGTATGTGGCTGTGCAAGAGAAAGCACAAACCACGGTAAGAAAATGTTCCTTGGTTGAAGAAAATGGATTCTTAATAATATTTTCTTGTGAATGTAAAGAGGAGATTTACTATGCTTAGCTAAATATATCTGAATTCATAGAATGATGCTAAGTATGACTGAGAGGCTTTAGGAGGTTCTGTGTTCCTCTTCTCTTTCAAAAGGTGTATAGACTAAATCCGAAACTCCTAAGAGATATTTGTTTAGCTCTTTGTTCATAAAATCCTTCAGTGATAGCCTAGTTATTAGAAATCCTTAGTTAAGCCTCTCTAAATGAAACTTAAGCTCATTATTTTTTGTCCTTTTCCCATTCACACCTTCCTTTATAGGCCCCTTTTCTTTTTCATCTTAAAAATAATTGTGTGCTCCGTCTGTCTTGTCTTCTCTTGAAATTAAATATTTCCATTAGCTTAAATGTGACTGCACGGAATACTGGTGGAAAAAGCACTTCAGTCATTATATTCTGCTGACATCTTTTTGTTCTTTGATAGAGATCCAACTCTCTAGTCTTATCAAACGTTTTCTTTTGCAAACTTTGATAAGTATGTTTCATTTTGTACCTTAGCAGTTCTGACCATGGCCCTCTATTTTTAAGCTGTTCTGTACTCATCTTTAATGATTTGATTAGTTTCTACTTTTTGTGTCTTGTTTTCCCGAATCACAGTTCAGTGATTTCTTTCTAGGAAGGCGTTTCTGCAGTGTTGTAACTTGTATGTGTGGCCTTCAGTATTGGTTCTTTAAAAAAGCTCCAAGTTTTCTTGGACTCTTCCCCAGGCTTCTCCCTCTAGCTCCTGCACCCGTGGGGCTAATGACTAGGTGCACGTAGTTAAGTTTTATCTGATGCAGTCCCATTATTTGAATAAGTGAAACAACTCAACCTTTATCCACTCCAGTCAAAATCCTGTAGTGGATACTAGTGATTTGTTATTGAAAAAACATCCCAAAACAACAACAAAAAAACTCAACCCCTCATGAAGTCTCAAAAAACCTGCCTTTTTCCATTTTGAGTTGCGGTCTGCTGATCAGTTTTAAGTATTGTTTGCAAAAGTCTCCGTCGCTTGGTTACTTCATGTGATAACTTTTGTATTTCAAAAAAAGAGAGTGGGTTTTATCAGAAGGCATAACTTGTATCCCCTATCTACCTCTTTAATGTGAGTGATTACTGGAAGCTTTAAAAATATTACCTTGTAAAAACATCTCAAGATGCAAATAAACTGCCTTACCTTCACAGCATTGATGGCCTGATAAAAGTGCGTACACTGAAGAAGAGACTTGATAAATTTAATGAAGTAGTAAGTGCTCTGAAGGAGGGCAAGGCAGAGACGAGCAAGCAAGTCAAAGAACTGGAGTATTCTATTGATGCATCAATGACCAAAATTAAGGTATGATAATAAACAGAGAAATAGTTTCTTATTACTAGAATCTTTTAAAAACTTTAGATTAAGTTAAAGACCAATGTACTTTTCTTAATAGAAAAGACATTTTAATATAGAGGTCTTAATTTTTAAAGGCACTTGGTAAATCCTCTTTAAAATTACTTGTGAATGTAACTGAAGTGAGTCCTGAATCTGGGCGCATACATTTAGACTTTAATAATATTATCTGTGTTTCAAAATTGGCACTGGGAAATGTAAAGCAAAAATGCATGTTAATATTGTGAGAAAAGTGTTGTTAATAATTTGCTTGTTGCTTTTATTATTGGAATAATTCATATTAGCAATGTTTTAAATTAACCAGGACTGAAACATGCAAGCATTATCACAGAGTGAAGAGATTTATATTCCACTTATGAATTTTCTTCAGACTTGATAGTAAAGAGAATTCAGCTTGCTGGTTATGCTTCAGGGTCTATATTTCTCAGTTTCTTACCACAAAAGCACACAGGCAAAATGAGAGCATGCTGGGATTTGCAAATGTTAGAAAAAACCTGATGTGTTGAATTTCTGTTTCATGCAAAATTATAGCTTTCCTAGTGTACCATATTAAGATTTTTCTGTTTAAAATCACAGTTGAAAAGATGATAGAGTTAACCTGTCAACTTAGAGCTCTCTTAGGATAATAATTAAGACAATATGATCATCATCATGATGTACCCTCAGGAAAGGTCAGCAAACATCCCATATTGTAGTTTTATTAGTATACCTTAATGTGAATTGTAAAATTAAATTAAATTGTAGCTATGAATGAGGTTTGCTACACATGTAGCAAAGGTTATTGTTGTATTTTCAACCTGTTATTTGCTATTAATAACTTTTTTTAAGAAGTTATTCACAGCACAGTCCAATACGTTTTCTGCATGCAAGCACACATAGAAAAACTATTCTGTGCTATGACATAAAAGGCAGAGCTGTAAATAAGCACTCTAGCAGCTAAGAACATGAAACACAATGCACGTAGGAGGCCCTTAGTTTTCGTTTTAGCATGGTGAGAATCAATTTCTGTTGCTTAAAACTGCATGGTTCAAAAAAAAAAAGGCATGTTTTAAAGAGAATTCATGCTTAATTTCAGAGATAAAATGGAGATTAATTTGTATGGTTTTATATGAGAGAGGAGAGCAAGGGAAGTAATGGATCTCCAGGATTTCAGGAAGGGAAAGCTAGTGCTCAAACTCCCCCAACCTAAAGAGCATATATAATTTAATTGTACTGCTCAATACTCTTATTTCACTTAATTTTTTTTTTCAATATGTGTGTTTTAAAAGTGAAGTGCAAATGTAAAAGAATATAATCCCCTCTTATTATTTAATTTTGCAGACCACTATAATGACTAGGGAACAGATACAGAAAGAATATGACGCTCTAGTGAGAAGCTCAGAGCAGCTTCTGAGTGCACTGCAAAAGAAGAAGCAGCAAGAGGAGGAAGCAGAGAGGCTACGACGCATCCAGGAAGAAATGGAAAAAGAAAGAAAGAGACGTGAAGAGGAAGAAAAACAACGAAGGAAGGAGGAAGAAGAAAGACGTCTGTGAGTCTTGAATAAATTGCTGGTTATAAAATAATAAAATAGGAAAGACACTTTAATGAGGTCATTTTTCACACTCCTATGCTTAAAGAGTCACTGGGATTGTACTCCTCGTGTGCTATGCAGTGTCAAAACATTTCCTTTGCCAGTGATTTATAAGTGTAGTCATAATAGAGTATGGAAGAAATGATATGATGCAGCTGCAACTACAGATAAACTTAGAAAGTTTCTTAACTTTAAATATAATGTCGTGTCATCAGGTCTGTACTGACTTCTGGATTACCATTCAGTTTTCTGGGAGATGCTTTCCTATCTCTCGTTCACTTGCATCATAATAACGTATTTTCATTTCCTCCTTCTCTTTTGTAATAGGAAATCTGAGATTGAGGCAAAGAGAAAACAGGAAGAGGAAGAGAGGAAAAAGAGGGAAGAGGAAGAAAAGCGTATTCAGGTTAATGTTTTAGCCGTGTGACGGTTTGGTTTTGATTGTGTTGTTTTGGTTTTGTGGTTTTGTTTGTTTGTTTGTTTTTTATATTGTTTTCTAATTTTAAAAAGTTTTTCACAGCTTAGGGCCTGCACAAAGTGTAACAGCTTCAGCTTCTAAATACGTGTCTGAGAATCATTTAGCAGCATTGCTTTAGTAATAAATGTAAAGCACAAATTATGATTAGGGCATCCCAGATCACCTATTTTTAATTCACATGCAAGTTCCGGTCTTCTGAGTAGAGGTGCATTTGCTTTTAAAGGGTTTTTAAAGTTATTTTAAAGTTAAAAATACACAACAATGGAGAACCCCAGTTTTGCCTTCAAAATTTTGCCAGTGTTCCATGTCAGGCAAGTTTGGCACTCTTAGTAGAAATCATGCTTGGACTTTGGGCTGTGTCATGTACCAGCTTAGCCCTAACCGCTTTCAGAATATTAGTAATAATGAGAGGATACAGGACTGTCTCTAGTAGCTCCTTTGGCTACTTTCATGTAGCATAAATACATGCAGTTCAACCCCTGCTCCTCCACAACTTACCCCTTGATTCCTGACACTTCTTACTGATTCCATCATGAGCTCTCACTCTGAGGCTGTTTGGCCCCTTTACGCTTGTGTTCCTGTTGTGTTTGAGATTGCCTGGGTCAACTAAGCGAGCAGTTGTAGAGAGAAAAAATCTTTCCTGTAGGAGCAGTTGTAGCAAGCACAGAGCTGTGGTCACTGATATTTACAGACTCTTTTAAGCCTTGACCATGCTTAATCAGAAGCAGAACTTTTCTGCTGTATCTTGTTAACCCTGGAGTTAGCCTAGCACTGCTTATCCTCCTTGCATCCGCATACTCTTGTCTATCCCCTCATACTTATTCTGGGTAAGCAGTTCGCTGGAACTAACAGAGAAATTATAGCTTAACTTTGATGAAAAATTACTCTTTCCTGTATTATTGGCTCTGCACTTTAATAGTGCTACCAGCTTGCAGAAGTTGAACATAAAAAAAGAGTAAGCTTCTATTTGGTTAGTCTCTAAATCATTGCTTAGGGACCATTGCACATGTGCCTGGTGTCTTCTGAGAAATTCATTGGATAAGTTTGCATTCAGGGGCAGTTTAAATGGATTAAACTTTGTCTACTGAGAAAGTAAGATGGCCTGTTGCCAGAAGGTTTTAAAACTTGGTCTGCCGGCACTCTAGGGACCATCTTTATTTATGTTTCTTTGTTTCCAAGATGTGAATATCTGCAATGCAGAATGTAATTTACACTTTTACTTAGAAATGCTGTTTGAATACAAAGCAGATAGAAATACCTTACTAGATTACCTTTCTTTTGCATTCAGTTATTTACTCATTATCTGTTATTCTGGTGGTTGTTACTATCAGCTAATCTAGAATGGGATTCATGTGGTGAAGTCACTTGTGTTACTGCATTGCGTTAGTCTTGCAAATTCTCAGTGATGAGTGGGAAGTGACTTTGTCTACTTTGTTGCTTTTGGGCACCAAGAAAGGTACTGCTAGGACTTGAGGTGTATGACTTTCAGAAGCATGAATTGGATGACTGCATTTCACTTACTATGTGTGCAGGACCCTTTGATAAGCTGTAATTGCAGTTTTACTCTGCAGAGGCAGTATATCTGCATTGATTCTGCATTGCCGTAGGTTGGACTTTGACCGTTTGCTTAAATTCAAAACCTCAGAGGTTTCCAGTGTTTGACTTGATCCCTTTTCAAAAGGAACCATGGACCAATATGCAAAGCAATGCCTATTGCAAAGTCCTATAATGCCAAGTGCAGAATATTAAGAGAGTGTTGTGTTAGTGCTATGGAGGAGTAACCATATTGCTCTGTATCATGAGTTTTAATGAACCTAATTTTAAATCTGATATTCATAATAGCTTCGTGTGTTTTTTTAAAAAGGAATAACTGACTGGCACTGTAATTTAAAAACATAATACAAGTGGTGGACAATAATTATTTGATAAACTATACAAAAGACAAGATGCAATCTGTAGCTGTTGTGTTTTTCTTGGGACTGCTGCTACTTGGGAATGCTGCTACTTTTCAGTTCCATAAATTTGCATGTTTTGGAAGCTATAAATATACCACTAGACATATTTTTCTAATCATTTGCTTATGTAGCATTTTCATAGAATTGTTTGGGTTGGAAGGGATCTTAAAATCATCTAGTTATTTTGATTTTGATTGGATAAGGTTAAAGGTGGTTTTTTTATGGAACAGGCTGAAATAGAGGCTCAGCTAGCTAGAGAACGAGAAGAGGAAACGCAGCATCAGGCAGTGCTTGAACAGGAACGTCGTGATCATGAACTTGCAATGAGAATTGCCCAGAGTGAGGCAGAACTCATCAATGATGAGGCTCAGCTTGACTTAGGATTGCGCAGGTATGGAATTAAATATTTGTGTCTCTTGTAAAATTTGCTTTTGCTCAAAAACTGTCTCCATTTTGCATCTTGCTACATCAGTAATTTAGTAGGTGCTTTTGAATATGACTGCAGTTCTCTTTTTGAGTTCGGCAAGGATGGTAGCCAATTTAAATTATGATTTCTATGACTCATTTAAACTACTGAATGGAATTTCTTCAGTGGTAAGTATAAATTATACCCTTTCTGGTATAGTAGTAGTAGTTGTGTCAATGTCATGATTAGTAAGTTTTTTAAGGTGTAATTAATATATTTAACATAGATGGGTTTGAAAATTAAATTCTGTTTTACACTTTTTTTTTCTGTTTTGTGTGAATTTTTATGTGTCACAAGAAGTGCTTGGCTTTTGGTATACGGATCCGTGTTGCCTGAAGAGCAAGAGCTCTTCATGTGTAAAGGATGATGCTTTAGAAGCAATTTAGAAGTTTCAATAAAAGTGGTACTTATTGATCAAATTGCGTAAGGAGATCTAGAAACGTGATCATGTAATTGGTGACTTCATTAGTGCTAGTCTGCCCAGTTTGTTCTTGTTGAAAGAAAGGGTGTAAGAAGATCCCAAGTGATTCCATGAAATTTCCAGCTCCCAGATTTGTTCTCTTTGCTACTCAAATTTTATCTAGATATATACTTTTTAAATAACTGTGTGTCTATGTGAGATAGCTGGGTAATTTTTTTGTTATGTACGATACTGGTTTTTAGGCACACTAAAATTACTGTGGTTTTGTCCTCATTTATAAAATAGCTTTCATATTGTCTCAGATAAGTTTTTGATATACTCAGTTAGATGTCCAGTTGCTTCACAGACGACGTTCTGAAGATTTTTCATACTTCACCTGTTTGGATAGTGGTGCAATACTTTGAAGGTAAACTCAAAGTCACTCTAGTGCAGCAACCTGGCAGAATTCTCTTAAATATGAAAGAAGGGAGGCAATAGGAAATAATCACTTAGACTATTCAGTAGCTTTTCAGTCAGCTCTAATCTCCACAGTGTTTCCAACTGCTCATGGATGATTCTGGTATTTGTTTTTCTTGTATAGTCCCAAAATGGCAATGAGCTAGCCATCCTGATATTTATGACTGCCAGTTTCTCTCCACTGTGTAGGTAGCAGTATGAGCATGAAGATACTTTCCTGAATGATTGGAAATTGCAGAATGGTTTGAATATGTTAACATAGCGATGTAAATACTTTCTTAAACAAGATGATACATAAATCTAGAAAAAAGCAAGAGAGAGTTTTTTCAGCTTACTATGAGGGATTTTTTAGCCATTAGCAAATTTTTTGACTTCAGTTTCTACAGTCTACTTCAAAGAGTTTTAAGCATGTCCAAAAATTGAAGGAAGTGCTTTTTATTTCTTCTTTGATTTGATTTTGTTTTGATTTGTTTAAAAACAAATGAAAACATTCTCCAGACTCCAATGCCTTCTGTGGAAATCCAGGGGTAGATTTCCACGTAACTGCAGGAATTGGCTAAAAGATAGAAACTGTGGGAATTCTCTGAAATAAAAACTATTTATTGGTTTGAACAAAACACGTAATAATTTATATAAATTTTCAGGACTTATTGTAACTGATGTCAATTAAAATTGCACTAGAGTCTAAAGAAGTTATGTTCTGCCATCTTCTGTATTCGAGACATGCATGTTACCATATGATACACTGAAATCATTGTGAGTTTTATGTATGTATATTTGCCTTTTTTGTTAAATTTTGCTTTTGTTAGATAAAGCAGGTATCACTCCATACTGAATTAATGCAGTGTAACTTGTCCTACAGTGTTTTCACACAATTTTATAAATTATAATTTTGTGCTTAAATTTATGTTAGCATGAATAAAAGGGTATTTTTCCATTGTGCTGAACTACCTGTGTAGTGGAAATAGCAAGAGCAAGGTGAATTTGATGTGCCACTTTGAAGGAACTCTTGTATTTTGCTCATTGTTAGGGAACAGTGTCATACTTGCTTGTTGTCATATTTTAAAATGAGTAGCCTCTACTTAATTTTTTTCTCCTTAATGCATTGCTTCATTCACCAATAGTTTTCATAGATATTTAAGGATTCATAAGTAGTTTCTCTGAAAAATATACTCATTGGCTGTCAAAGAAGAAGAGTTGTTTCTTATGGCAGTAGATGGAGCATTTTTTATTTGTGCTTATTCTGTTCTGGATACACCGGACTTCTACCTTCATCCAATTGTATTACTCATCCATAGTTTGAAAGCATGTGTCATAGGGATTTACTGCACCTAGGAGTGCAATAGCAGAAGTGCTTAGCACTTAAAAAATTAGTTAAATAATAACCGTCTGTTTTCAACTGCAATATTTTTTAATTATGTGTCTTACTGAAACATATAGTATAGCATACAGCACCAAAGTAAGCTAGCCTCAGTGAAGGTGGTGTCAGTGTTATCTGTTCTGTGCTTTGTGTGGAGCAATCCAAATAAATTCTGATTCTTACCATATTCAGTGCTACATGTGTGTGCATGTTGGTCTTCAGTAAGGCAGTTGAACTCACTCTCTTTTCACAGCTTGCATGAAGAAACCATTTGTCCTGTTACCAGAGTACCTACTAGTGAATTGCTGTTATTTCTTATTATGTGCTTATTCAGGCATAACATACAACAGTAGCATGTCTCAAAATCTTTGGTAAGATGAGAGAGAGCAAGAAATGCTATGACCCACCTTTTACTTTTTCACATTATTAGAAAGGTAACTATGAAGTAGTCTATCTAACATAAATATCTTCTGTTTGCAGAGCTGATGGAACAAAACTGCAAATGACTGCGTATGGCATTTTTTTCTATTTGAATTCTCTAATAGAAAAAAAGCAATACTAATTAATTCAAATAAGATTGATATTGTCCTCTTATTTACTAATACCCCATAATAATCTTCACATTGATTTGTAATACCTTTATATCCACTACTTTGCTGATGTCTAATAAACAAGTTAATAATCTAATATACCTAATAATATCAATTTAAAAATTATTATGTAATTAGTGTAAACATTTTCACATTCCATCTGTTTTTCCCTGCCCTGTGTGATTTATTTCTCTTCGCAGAATCAAGACTGTATGTATGCATATTAGAATGGAAAGGGATTTAAAATAAGTAGCCTTTTGTTTTATACCCTTGAATTAGCTTCAGTTTGGTTGGCAAGAAACTTTCACAGTTAAAAAGGCTGGTTTTATATTAATATGTTTGGTTTATGCTTATTTATCAATTTTCTTATAGGGAACAAATGGCCACAGAAATGTCAGAAATATTGTCTAGGTAGGTGAGAAGACAACACCAAATGAATCAATCATTTATAAAAAGAAATCACACACATGAAATGGGTTGAGTTATTATGGAATGAAAAATACTGGAATCTGGGGGGGTTTAAGTGCTAAGCAGATAGCAGTTATTTCTTTCAGATAAATTTCCTCTATCAACACCTTTTTCAGCAATTATTTTTCTGCTATTTTAATTGATTATGTATAGAAAAAAGAATAAGAATAGTTCACGTACCCTGGTATTTTGTGCTCTGTTCTGTTTTCACCTTTCATATAATGATAATAGCAAACTAGGCTCCACATCTTTCAAAGGAGTGTTTCTACAGATTCACCAGTGAGTTAATGGGGTTATTTAATGTTAATGTAACTGTTAGTGCTGTTAATAAGATCTTCAAGTTATAATTTCCTTCAAATAAAAGCAGTTTTGAAAATTAGCATGTCAAAAGCATATTAAAACCCCTCTTAAGACATCTAAACAAAATCCCCTTCTGAGATTTCTTGAATGCTAATGCAACATTTTACACACAATGCGGGAGGAAAGGAGAATGGAGATTTTGATCTGAATACAATTCTACTGGAACAGTCTCATACTAGTTTCTGTTAGAATACTAATTCTCTGTTGAAATAAATTGTTATAATGTCCTCCATATCAGTGAGTAATTAGAAAGTATTTTGTGCAGCTTGAGGACAGAAATAACCTTTTGACATTCATTTTCTGAAGCTTACATAAGAAGTAAAATTGTTTAGTTTTAAAAAGTGAATCTGTTGTTAAGCAAGGTACTATGCTGTGTATATGTAGTCTGAAGGTGATTAGTCTTGCATGATTGATGGATTTTCTAGTTGTAGCATTGAAAATTGGGAATGCAGCTGTTAACTAATTTATTTCTTGCAGTGGTATTTTAAGAATAGGAATAAACAATGTGTGTAATTAAAGTTGCATTTGAATTTAGATGGCTAGTTTATATTGCATATATTGATACAGTTCCAATAACAATGGCAAATTCTTAGTGTGCAAAGTATCACAGAGGCTCTGTGTTTTGGTTGAATTCAAAATACAGTACTTCTTACTGCATGCTTGTTTAACTTTTGGGGTTTTTTGTTCATATTCATTATCACTTTTCATATACTTGGAACTCTTGACTTGAGACTGACAATTTTTTTTAAGCCTGAAAATACTGTATATGATACAAAACTTTGTCAGATTGAGTGGTGAAAGATTGAACAGTGAAGACTGATTATCAAGTATGATGCTGATCTTCCTGCCAGAATGTTATGCTTAAAGTCATGCAGAAAACAGAAGAATGATCTGCAGAGTGCAGAGTAGCACTGGAATGGAAAGACTAAGCTGTTCAATTGGATTAGCATTCTTAAAGATTACAAGTTTAACCAGAGATCTTACAGCCTAGTTCTGCTGCTCTAAATCATGCAGCAAATTCTTAGAGTGGTGGGTAGTGTTGCTAAATAAGGAAAATCCATCGGATTTGTCAAATTAGGTTCAAGAATGTTAGAGACCAGGCAATGGAAGTTATATTTATCAGCAATCTTTTAATGTCGTACAGATATGCCAATGATAACAAAATATTAAAATACGTGTTTTGATGGAGACTGTAATGATTTGCTTAACTCTTACAAGTAGTGCTTAGGGCGAAAAAAAGTTCCTGTCCCTCATCTATGTACTGATTAAAAGTCGAAGAGGTAATTTTTCATGTCAGACTTCTCAGACACCATAACTGGAAGCTGTGTGTTGAGTCAGATTAGTAGTATGAGTAGGCATAATTAAGCTGATGCTGCAATAAACAGTAAGATTGTGTATTTTTAATTACATTTAAAGAGATGTTTCAGTTACTATTAAAAAGAACATTTGGTTAAACAGATTGTTTTATTCTATGAAACTTAAATTGCATTTGTTAACTGTTTTCAAAACTGCTACTTCAACATGGAGCTATTAACTAAAAAGGGAAAATAACATCAAACTTCATAAGACATTTATGGAAAAATAAACTTCAAAATTATATTAACTGGATTATAAATACTGTAATATGGTAATAGTCCCACAAAAATACTGTGGTGTGCACAGACTTTAAATGAAAAGGCCCAGTTTCTCCTGGTTTTCTCTCCTGTGAATTTTTAGTGTGACATATTACATCAAGTATTTTGCTACCCTGTTAAATATCTAGTTTATTCTGAGCAAATCCTCTCAGATCCTGAAAGATAATTCTGTTTGCCTCATGTTCATAGTCATGGGCATTATGCAGAGCTTGGTAAAATCATGTGGCTGTTCTTGAATTCCTTAGTGTTTAAAAAGTATTCTGTTCATCACTGAATATTCAAGTGTTTTGAACTTTGTTTATATCCAAACAATCATGGGAAGTTTGCCCCTTCTAAGGGAGAGTTCTTTCACTTCTCATCCATACAATTTTTGAGGAAAAAACAAAAGTAATAAGAAAAAAAAATCTGGTTTATCTTTATATGCATACAGGTAATGTTTGTTTGTTATTTGGATAACCTTATACATATTGTTAAAGATGATGGAGATTTTAGTAATGATTTCTCATTTCCATTTGCTGTTGACTTTGCATACTACCTACAAGATGAATACCTTTTGTCTTTGAAAAACACTGTTTCTGGATGATTCTTTTTATACTGGTCAGCCTTTCTTCTGAGAGTTCTTCTGAGAGTTCTTCTGGTCTTTTTTTTGCCTTGGTACCTCTTGATGATTTCCTCTTTCCTTCTGCCCCCTCCCCCCGTGAATAAATACTGCCTTTGTCAGGCAGCTAATTTATAATTAATACAGAATTAATTTGATTTCTTCTCTCAACTTAGACTTGAATCAAAGACATGGAATATTTTTTATAGTCTTGTAAGAAAGATTTTGTCCTAGTCCAGTTTTAAACAGCAGAAGGAACATCTTTTCTTACTTCTTGTCAACTCCAGAAATATTTTTCCTCATCTGTTTTTATGAATGGAACTAAGAATGTATATATGGCTACTCTTTGTTGCCTGTATTCTGCATTTTGACTAGTACTAAGAAAAATGTACACCGGTATGGGGTGATGTACACATAAATAGAATATGTATCTTTTCACACATAAGGGGTAATTATTTATGAGAACTCCTTTTAATGTCTAGGCAACAAATCAGGTTATTATATGATTTTGGATGTAAAAGGTCCTTTCACTTTCTCTTAATCATTTGAACATCTTGAAAATAATATGGTACTTTGCCTTATAATTCAGTCTCTCTGCTGCTGGTTTTCATTGTAATAAGCACGTTGCAGTGTTGATTGTGGGATCTGTTCATCCTGTTGTAAAAATTCCTGTTTCATACTTTAAAAAATGCATTTATATTTTTTAAAAAATTGCAGGGGTCCTGCAGTTCAAGCTACGAAAGCTGCTGCTGGTACTAAGAAGCATGATCTCAGTAAGTGGAAGTATGCAGAGCTTCGTGATACAATCAACACATCCTGTGGTAAGTTTGGTTTGGGGTTTTTTTTCTCATTTGAGAAGTCAAATTGTAGTTAATATGAAAGTTGTTACTTTCTTCCCATGACAAAGATAAAATCTTGCTTGTGAATTTATTCAGGTTTGAGTGAATGTTTAATTAATTTTAAAAAGTTCTATTAGCCTAAAGGGAACAGCAAGCTAACCTATTTCCATATTGAGGAAACAGAATTTGCCTTGTTACCTCCTTTACTGATTGCATATTTGTGATGTTAAACTGCTTGGGCCATGAGATACGCATTATAATTTTTTAATTAAATTGTCTCAGTTTTATGTATTTCCACAAAGTGAATAATGGTTACTGTGCTTTACCAAGAATATGTGTGTTCTAAGAAATATTTTGCTATCACTTCTTACTGTCACCAAATCACAAAGAAGCAAATGTCATGTAAAGGACAGAATAAAATATTTTCTGCCTTAGATGTTCAGATTATTGCATAATTTTCAAAATGTGTAACTTAATTTGGGAAGTTCACAGTTGGGACATTAATTGCTTTTCCCCAATGTTGTGAAGATAGAAACACAATAATTATTACTTTATTAAATATTCCTGCTTCTGATTGAAAGCAGTTGGTTAATTTCTGATTTAAGATAATTGAGAATTTCTACATGGATGTAGAAAATGGAAACAAACCCATTCTCTTCATTTTTATTTAAAGCCTGAAGTTAGCTCCAAATTCTGACTGTGCATCTATTGTTTTTACATCTGAAAGACTGGAGCAATGCTTTTAGCTGAATAGGTGGTATGGTAATACTAATGCTAATTTGTTTTCACCCCAGTGAAGCCAGTTTGGACTCTTAAGATATTAATGAAAAAGCTTTCCAATTGTTCAGTCTCTTAGTTTCATGACATTCAGAAAAATTAAAATATGTCTAAAAAAGTGGAAGAAGAATCTAGATCTGAGCAGTCACATTGCCAATTTTTTTTTTTTTTTTTCAGTTGCAGACATGAAGTTCAGCAGTGAAATTGTATCTGGTTCTGAACTGTTTGACTTGTGATAAAGTCAACAGGCAAATTTAGTAAAGTGAAAATTTTATTTGTAATATTTCACTGCTCCATATCTCACAGTAGAACAGCTACTTTGGGGACTGCCATTACTTTAAAGGTGAAAATGATATATAGCACTAAAGGGACTTTCTGGGCCATAAAATACAGGCCTTGTTGCTGCAGAGAATAAGAAGTTATTATATGACATATTAGTATTAAAATGTGCTCTAAAGTTCTTCACCTCAGTATAGAAAATCACTTCATAAATTATTTTTCCGATTTTTCTCACTTTTCCATTCCTTCCTTATTTTTGAGACAGATATTGAACTGCTGGCAGCTTGCAGAGAAGAGTTTCACAGAAGGCTAAAGGTGTATCATGCATGGAAATCCAAGAATAGGAAACGTAATGCAGAAGCAGAACAGCGTGCTCCCAAATCAGTTACAGACTATGGTAAGGAAAAATAATTTTGTGTTTATAATAATTTTGGTGACAATATTCCAAAGAAAATATTTCTAGAATGACTTTTGGGTTTGCTAAGTTGAAAGAAATTCTTGGGTTTTTTTAAAGAGTATTTTTATATCAATTTAAGGTAAATATTTGAAAAGATGGGAACTGACAAATACTTTGCAGAAAGTAGAGTACTTTCAGGAGACCCAGATGTACTGAATAGCTCTTCCTAAAACCTTTTCTCATATCATCTCACGTCTGTTAAAAATAATTCTTGATTTGCTATTGCAGTTCCTGGCATTTTTGCTAAATGATAATTTGCCATTTATGAAACTGTGGTTTGCATTTTGAGACTTTTGAGATTTGTTTTTAAGGTTATTCTGAACTCTGTAATTAAAAATGTTGCTTTCTGAGAGTAGTTAGAGAGAGTTCAGTACACAGAATTATAATGAACGGTAGACTAGAGGTTTTAGAAATAGTTAGAATCCTAGAGTTGTTTAGATTGGAATAGACCTTTAAGATCATCGAATCCAACCTGCAAACCTAGCACTGCCAAGTGCAGCACTAAACCATGTCCGTAAGTGCCACATCTCCATGTCTTTTAAATACCTCCAGGGCTGGTGACTCCATACTTCCCTGGGCACCCCATTCCAATGCCTGACAACCCTTTCAGTGAAGACATTTTTCCTAATATCCAATCTAAACCTCCTCTGGCACAACTTGAGGCCATTTCCTCTTGTCCTGTCACTTGTTACTTGGGAGAAGAGACTGAT
>JANHGB010060844.1:0-11877 GCA_026283785.1 Coracopsis vasa
ACAACTTCCTTGGGCAACCCATTCCAGTGCCTCACCACCCTCACGGTAAAGAACTTCCTCCTTATATCCAATTTAAACTTTCCTTGTTTAAGTTTTAACCCGTTAGGAATAAAATCTGGTGACAAACCATTTGAAAGCAGCAAAAGAAAAAGAGGAGAAGTCTCCCCAGTGAATGGAATTTGAAGGAATTTGGTTGCTGTAGTCCAGAAAACAGAAGAAAGAGAAGAAGGACAGTGTAGTCTTCAAGTATTTGAGATGCTTTAGGAAATTGACATTGATCATTTTTCTCCACAGAAAGGACAAAAAATAAAGATTCAAGATTCTTCCTTTACTAAAAAGGTTTAGGCTTATAGCAACGTGTTAATTCTAACTGTAATTCTCAGTTGAACAGTTTACATATGGAGGTTGCAGAATTTCTGAAAATGTAGGTGAAGGAAAAAAGTAAGTGTATGTTAGAAATTCTCTCTAATTCATACTTTCTATGGGGTTGGGCTTGGTGATTTCCAGAGGTTCTCATCTAGTTGCAGTCAGAGAGTCAAAGTTTTTTTAAAAAAAAAAACCAAAAGCAAACAAACAACAAACCAGACCTGAAAACAAAAAGGACTACAAGAGCTTGTCTTCTGAGAGAGTGGAAGTTGCTTCCTTCAAAATACAAGCTAGTAACAGAGTATTTTGGATATGTCTTCTGCGTTGCTACCATATATTAGAAAAGAATTCTAGGACTAAGATATGGGTAAGATAGCAGCTATATTTCTTGAAGATATTTACTCATTTACATGATTCTAAGTTTAACAGACATGTTTATGAAATTTAGTGATGTCGTGTAACACGATTTACTTTCAGATGGAGCAAACTTTCAGAAAGAGACAAAATGCATTCTGTATGCTGACAAAATACTTACATCAAGACAAAAAAATTCCTACTTCCAACTCTCATTTTTGCTAGAAAGAAATATTTCAACAGCACAGTGAAATCAGATAGCATTTTCCCAAACAAAAAAATTTGTGATTTCTCGACTTTAAGAACACAAGGAGTTTTTTAATGAGCAGTCTGGAACAGAATCAAGCTGATTCTGTAAAGGCAACTGGAGAGAAATTCAAGGAGTGGCTTTAAGTGTTTCAGCAACTGATAACAAAGATATTTCTAAGTAGAAGGTCTGTGTCTTCCATGGTTTGTATTGAGCATTCCTGGTTTAGTACTGTGTCAGCTACAGTTGTTAAACATATACTTTATATTAGTAAACAGAGTGGGACATAAACTTATCAGCCATTCAAACTAACCTACTAACAATTCAAAATTTATTAAACGTGCTTATTATATTACACACTAACAACTACATATAGTACTTCGATTTCAAGAAAGATAAGCTTAAGCTTTTACAAAGCTAAAACTAGTGTGATTTTTTTCTCTTACCTCTGACAGATCTCCATTTTTAACATGGATCCTTGCCATGCTGTCTAACCACGTCTTCCTTAGTTCAGGCGTACTAGCATAAGACTTTGCCAAACTGTACTGGAGGTCTACAAGCATTTCTGGATCATTCTCATGCTCCTTCATCTGAGCTGTAGCCATCAGTACCGTACGAATACGTTTTGTTAAATCTTTAACGTCAGACGGGAATGTAGTGTGCTAAACCACAGAGAAGTCAGGTTAATTACTATCTTTTTCTATTATTTGCATAATAAAAAGTTGAAACATAATTGTAAAAGATGCTGTGATAGAGTTTTCAAGCATCCTTTTACAGTATGGAAAGAAGAATAAAACCAGACCTTTATAATTCTGTCATTATTGGCACAATTGTTGATGATGGAAAGGGACTGCTGAAATCTAGTTCCTCCAATTCCAACGACATCCGCAATCAACTGGCTTACTGAAATAATAACCTTGACATAAACAAGTGTCTTGTTAGTGCATATTTAATGAAATACCCTTGCGATGCACCTATGAAGTAATTGCAAAGGAATTGGAATTTTAATTGAAAGATGATCCCTTTCCCAAAGTTACTTGTACAATAACATAGGCAAGAAAAAACAGGCTTATGTAAATTTAACGCACATGCATTCTCTGCTCTAAAGACTGACTGCCAAGTGAACTAGCCAGAGGTCATAAAACTAGTAAACTATTGTTCCCAGCTTTGACAGAACACACAATTTTCTATGTATTTGTTTTATTTTAGACTTTAACTTGATTGTGACTGCATTCTTTTCCTTTTTCAGATGCAACAGGGTATGCCAGTTAACAATTAACATCTACAAAACAGAACATCTGCTACGGACAAATAAAAATTATTTCCTATGAAACACAGGGCCATGAAATTGTTTGGAAGTATTTCCTTGTACTTAACATGCTTTTATTGCCATCTTCTTACTCTTAAAATAGTACCAGTCTTGCTTGAACACAAAATAATTTCTTTTATGTCTTTATTGGACAGGGCTTTGCATCTGCACATCCACAAATACAATATTTTAAAAAAAGGGAAAATAAAGGAAGTATACTAACTTGCAGATGTGTCCTAACAAAAGACTTCTTTCCTGTGTAATCAAAATTATTTCTCATTAAGAAGTAAAGTAGCTGTGATGCTTCAGTACGAATCGAACTCAGTTTGGAATTACAGTATTTCAGAATTTCATAGCACAGTGCAGAACACATATCAGCTCTACCTTCATAAAATGTAGAAGGAAACTGAGGAAAAAGTAGAAAAGAAAGAAATTATTCATTAAAACTACCTTCAGTTCTTTATAAGGATATCAAGAAAAAATACAAATATATTAATATTTCCAAACTGTGGAAAAATTAGACATAGTAGTTCATAAGACAATACGATTTTTACAGCAATTCAAAGGACACTGCTGGGATCAGATCAGTCCTCAATAATCAATATTAATTTGGTACTTTAGTTCTTAATTTTTTGCATAATGTATTGTTGATTAAAGAAGTGGATAAATACTTGAAGATTAACTATTTTTTAAACTTCTTACCTTAAAAATAAGTGCCCTTAAAGCAATGAAGACATTTTTCAGTGCTGTTTCAGACTGATTCTTTTGAAGGAAGCAGAGGTATACATCAAATACTTTCTTCATCAGTGGATTATGCCCATGATCAGTCAGTAGTTGATTCTTTACATTGAAAGAGAGAATGTAGAGTTTTGTACAGTGATACATTTATACTATTCTAAGAACATACAGATCATCCAAAAGAAGGAAGTATTTAATAAAAATGATAACAACAATAAACAATCTGCACAGTATGACCAAGATGATTAATACCATACCTTAATTTTAATTATACATTTCTAACATTTCATTAATATTGCTTATAAATAAAGTCTTAGCTTCTAAATAGGCTAATAGAACACAACTGTTTGAAACAGCTGTTAATTAAATCAATTACGATTAACAGTTCTTTGAGAGGCACTCTCAAAGTACTAACACACTTTGGTTACACTGGATTTAGCAGCTCAGACAGGGGAATTTTCTCATAGCAGTGGAACTTTCTGATAACAACGCTCTCAAACTCCCCCAAAACCACTCACCATCTTTCAATATTGTAATAGAATTGAAACTGAAAGGCCTCTTAAGAACAAATATATTATTTACTTTTCAGAGTTTTACCTGCATCAATATTCCAAAGCTCATTCTGAGGCACACAATACACAGGGTTACGTCTGATTTCTGTATCAACTGCCTTCCATCCAAGCTTTCTTTTAAATCTGATCTCCTCCAATTTCTCTAGCACAGGTACTGGCTGTGCATCTACTTTTAACAATTCATATTACTTCTGTTTTGCTACAAGGACCTGTTTTCTGCCTTTGTTCACTGAGCACATGTACTAGGTTCCTATGGGACTCTAGGATGAAACAGTGAGGTCTCTCCTCTTACAAAACATCAAAATAGGTTAATCAATTCAGGGACTGCTCAATCCAGTCAAGGGAGTCCAGAACTGGGAGGATCATGTTAAGTATTGCTCCCTCTTGACTCCACTGGCCCTCCAACATGATTCTACTAGGTCCTGCATCTTCTGCAACTCCCCTCTACACGCTCCACTCTTCCATGTCACTGCTATATACAAGCACCAAATGGTATGCTGCAAGGCAGCTCCATTACTACCTCAAGTAAGTTTTAAGGTAATATTCACTCAAACAATCTAGTTTAACAGATTTTTAAATAAGATTCTTGAGGCCCACTACAGATCTGGACTCTTGTAGCTCTCAAACATGGAAGAGCTGTGTAACTGCAGATGTCCCCTTTTTTTCAATTCAGGATGATGCAAAACATTCTCCATGCTAAAGAATTTCCAGATAGTCAGTCATTTTGGGTATTCCTCAATATTAAAAAATTGAAGGAGGCAGTCCTCCTGTAAAAACATTCTGCTAATGTTGACTTGCAGACCAGAGCTCAGAACAGTTTCAAGCTCTGTGTATGAAGATATAAATCCTTGCAGGAGGCCAAAGATCTAGACAGATTACTGCTGATCGGTAAGAAGCCTATGTGCAATGAGTAACTGAAGCCAAAGCATTTTGCTGCAAGAGGTTAACAGCTCTTACATGACACAATAATGAAGCACAATGCTAGAAGTGCAAAAAATACAATGCTATATTACTAGACTATAAAATATAATTTTTTAAAAAATTGAGTTTTTTCCTAAAAGATAATTATGAGAGATATTAACAGTAAGAGAAGAACAAACCTTAAAAGCCATTGTGAATAATGATAGAGTATCCAGAATTGTAAGGCAAACTTCAGTGGCAATATTTGCTTCAAGTAAAGACTGGTGAAGAACATCTGCATCTGAATGGCCATAGCCTACAGAAATTCCAAATGAAGTGTAAGTGCTGGATATACTCATTTAGATGTTTCTTATTTCCAAAAGACTTGCCAAACTAGGGAAAGATTAAGAAGTAAAAAGCCTGACAGAAGTTAGTATTCAATACAGAAAAAGAATTCATAAGTGTATATAATTGTTCTAACATAATTTGCACATGATCATAAAATATATTAAGTACTAATTTCAACAATAGAAGCATTAAATAGCAGTTTAAACAATAACTGTCTGATGTTCATATATATGTGTATATAAATATAAATGTACAGGTTATACACACACATATAATCTTAAAATAAGAATTGCAGTAGAATGGAGTTACAGCTAAAAATGTGTGTTGGTAATTTAGCAATGTTATAAGAATCTCAAAGTCAATCATAAGTCCACCATTGTAAAAATACAAAACACTAAGAATTGAAGGAATATAATCATTTACGTATATGCAACTGAAGACCCAAATAATTATTTGTGCTCTGTAGCAATACCATGCAATAACTCCATATTTAGTATAAACACTACATTGCTTCTAGCTCCATACTGTATTTAAATAATTTTAAAAACATATTATAAGCTGTACTGAAGCAGGATATGTTGTTTATATTCCCTAACATTAATCTTTAAGAACCAGACTGACAAATGTGTCCTAGCTGCTTCATAAAAATTTGGTCTGGATCGTGTATGTATTTTAGTTCTACAGTCAACCTGGCATTACTAAATCAATGACAAGGATGACAAATTCGTACAGACCAAGAAAAGAACAGAAGAAATTATATATTCTTTCCTAATGACACCTGGTCACTTCCTTCTGCACCTCCTTGCTTCCCTGACTGAACTACGCACACATGCATACCCATAACCATCAGTTTCTTTGGATTTATACAGTCTTTCTGTACACTTATTGTTCCTTTTTTCTCGCGTGTGTGTGTGTGTGTCCTCCCTGTGTCTCACCTCTTCCTCCTCCCATTTACTTTGTTTGTGGTTTCAATCCAACTACATCTTCACCTCTCTAATGACAGAGAGGAACAACTGGCATTTGAAAGCAAACAACAGCTGTTCGCCAGATATTCTCTTTTACCCAAAGTGTTCTTTTCCTTAAAGAAATTAAAAGAAAAATCCTTCTTCATAAAAATCACCTTTGGGTAGCCCGAAATCCTTAAGTTAGCCTGTGGTTTCAGTAACATTGAAGATACCAAAAGATGACAACTATTTTGAGAAATGTGTTGAGGACAGAGGACATGTTCTTTAAAGAAATAGTTTCTTCTTCCAGTTCAAGAGGTGCAAAGGTTATTATAAATACCAAGTAAAAACTGTAGTCAATGGACAGAATTCCATAGAGTTCAGGTTTTTTTCTTCACATAAATAATTAAGAAAAAACAAACAAACAAAGAGGTAATATGGATTACTCTGCATTATTACTAGAGCTAGAAGTTTTGGGCAGGATATAAGCGTAAAGGAACACTCATTTCCATTGAGTTAAAAGACTGATTTAGGAGTGTTTTTCCCAAGCACATACTAAAAAACTATTCTTGTTCAATTCACTACTACTCTAAAGCAAATTATTTTGTATTCTTCATGTATAACTAACATATTGGAATCTATTTTTCACATGTAACTTAAAAAAGAAGCTATGGAACTAAAATTGCCCCATATAGTATGGACATCTGCCTGGACACACAAATGATTGTGCACCCACGCATTCACACTACTGCAGAATAACTGAATTTAGAACTTTTAAGAACACTAAAAATGAGATAATCTCTAATAACTAAAGCTTGACAATGATCATATACAGCTATTACAGATCAGGGTATATCTCCTGTATTTTACTACATTTGCATGTCACTATTCAACTGAACATCCTCCTCTCCTCCCACCCAGGCAATACACATAAATCTACATTCTTGTAGTTTGTATTGAGATGCTTTAGAAATTTGAACAAAGGGCCTATTCTTTTCATACTTAGGCACAAAAAATTCCTCAGACATGAATATCACTTACACTATTACTTCAATTCTATTCCTTGTCCAATGTTTAGAAAGGGAGAAATCTTAAGTTTACAAGTTACATTATTACAAAGAATCATGATTTTAGATGTAAGTAAAGCAACCATTTCCACCAGTTACATCCTTCCTGTATGTATCCCACTGATGATGCCTACAAGTTTTATTCAAGCTCTGAAAACAACTCTGGATCCAAGATACAGGCAGACCGACAACTAAACAAAATTAAAAGTTAGACAACAACAAGACTACAGATATAAAATTCAATTTCACATTTGACATGGTTTTACAGAAACATAATCTCACTTTGTAAAACCTTGGTCAATACAAGGTGTAATATTCTGACACTTATTAAATGTCCAACATTCAAAAAAAACCCCCCTATTATCACTTTATGCAAAGTTATCTGAATGAGACACCTTCCTTTATTCATTTCCTTCAGGTGGGAAAGAATAGAAAGTTTATTTTTACAGAAGCATGCATTTATTAAAATCTTTCAGCTCACTGTTTCCTAAAAGTCAGTAAACTTTGTGAAGTTCTAATAGTATGAAATCTCTTTGCAGAGGGCCTAGGAACAGCAGTGTTATTTATTTCCCAGAGATTTCTTTTTTTACAATCAGTCTTCATCTATGAAGTATTTTATCTTACTGAATATGTTGTCATGTAGTGTAAAAGCTCTTTTGTTTGCTATCAAAAAACATCTAGAAATTATCATAATGTAGCAGTAGCAGACTGATTACAAGGAAAAAAGTAATTTGCACAGTTATATAGTTTTCTGACATTTTTAAATTCAAAGAATTAAATTTCTCCTATTTAACAGCGTGAGAATGCACTTATAAACAAAGAGGTTTGGTGGGATTTTTTTTTTCCCCAGTTTTTCACTAGACTATGAGGTGAGCATGGTGCCATTAGGCTAATAGTTGCTTTTTTATTACAGATAATGAGCTAAAAGATTTTAATGGATAGTTAGATATGCTTTGGGAAATAAAAGGATGGACACAGTGAACATACAGTTAAATAATGGCTTTACTGCACATAATTCTTTTCAGTATCAGTGTTGTGTTTTACTGGATTAGTCAACCAGTTTCATTGGGTTTTGAAGCTGAAAATTGAAAAATGGTGCTTCAGAATAATTGGCATACAGTGTATTTTGCAATTTAAGAGCAGCATGTTTAAAAAGATAGGCCAGAAGCAGATTTAGTTTTCAATACAGCAGTCTTATACAAGCTGACTTCAACCTGATTAAATCTTACCATTGTCTACAGAAATCCCAAGAATACTTGATATCTTTCTCACACTGAAAACAGAAAAATCACTTCATTATTGGACGCTTTTTCACTTCCACACAAACCAAATCACGGGCTTCACAATCTCTGCAGAAATTCTAAGAAACTTATTTCTCCTTAGAGGATGTCAAAACATGGAGATACGGTCAGAGTGCATATGATTTTAGACCAATCATTTTTAAGACCAAATGGGAGGTAAAAGTAAAGCTTACTAAAGCAAATAAAAAAAGATAAGTAAATTTTCTAAGTATATGCAGCACAAAGTTGAGGTGCATGTAATTAAAAAAACCCAAAACAAACAAAAAAAAACCCCCAAAACAACAAACAAAAAAACCCCAACAAAAAATGAAACAAAAAAACCCAAACAATACAATTTTAAAATATGCTTTAGTTAACCACGCTCCATGTTATGGCATCAGTCAGCACTGATTGTTCTATCATACGGCAAGGAACAGACCATCAACTGATTCCAGTTATTCCTTTGACCTAGAACAATAAAAGTCATCGAAGTGCACTGGTATCGCTCTAGGACCTGTCTCTGGTGTTGTGGTACTGGTTAAGGATGACGAATGTTATCATGTCATGAGACTTACTGTGGTTAAAAGTGAGAGAGTTATCCAGGCTGCTCAGCTGCTGTAATCTGGCATGCATCATCCCTGTTCTGTTACGGGAAACAGGCAATGTCTGAGATTTTCGATCATGAACTATGGATCCCAACCCCTCCTGGTTCCTGCAAGATGGGTGAAATGGGATAGAAGCAAAAGTTAGACATGTCAAAATGCAGCAAGACAGGAAGTGTTAGTTAAGCATAAGCAATTTTAGAGAAAGAACTATAATGCAACCTATTTAGTGTTTTATTTATAAAACAAAAATAGGTAGCTTAAAAAAGCATCATAGCAAACTCTTTCTGAAAACTTCAAAGCATGAAAGCAAAAGCACACAAGCAGTTGCTCTTGAAATGCTAAATTTATTTCAGAGCTTTTGAAAACATAAGTATTTGAGGACATAAATATTCTGAAAATATTCAGAACTCAGAAACAAATCCTCTATTTTGATTGCAAAAATTTGAGAAAAAAGTTAGGATACACAGTGGTAAAATTAGAAAGCAGACATGCAACAAGAGTGCAGGAATTAACTGAGGTATTATGTACATCTTACCCAAGCAGGAAGGGAGAAGAGCCATATACTTTGTTAAACTTGCAGCAACCAAGTGAAGAAAACAGAAAAGTGATCTGTGTTAGCAATCAGTACAGGCTAACTTCCTATTGAGTACCACCACCAGAGCTGATGAAAAATGAAAACCAGTGCTTGAATTACAGAATTCCCTGTTCCCTTTCATTCTCTGTCATTTGTGTATTTTAAAAATACATGCATTGATTGTGATACACTTCACTGTAATGACAATGTGAAAGACCAGAAAGCTACATTTACCATGAAAATGCAATTTCTCTGCAGAACACCAAATGATTTCTATAGCTTTTTTTACTCAGTGTAACATGAAGTACACAGACTAGGTGATCAGTAACTAAAAAAGAAAGTGTTGTAGTCTGCTCTACAAACTAGTTTGAAGAATTTTTTACAAAAAGTCTGAAAATTATAGACTCCTGTAAGACCAGAGTTTGAAGTACGTTTAAACACAAAGGCTACAATCAAAACCTTAAGAAAGTCAGATTTATTTTGGCCTTTAATTTTTCCTTTGGGGTATGTGAACAGAGAAGAAATTTTTTTTCCTGAAAAATCTCAAAGGAGATAGTCAAGTCTGCTGTTTGTACAAAGAGCTATTAATTATTACATTACTTTATTATATTAATATATATTAATATGTATATGTTATTTAATGCTATTAAATTTAAATTACTAACAAAACAGTGAACATTTTAGTTACAATGCTTTACTACCTGAAGTCAGCAACAACTTTCTCATTGAGTTCAAGAGGACCAGTATTTCAGCCTCACAAGTTTAATTATAACAGTATTATATCAACCACAGTGTAAGGCCTAAGCAAGTTGCTACATCTTACTCTTTTAAAAAACTACTTTGCATTAAAAACCACATTAAAGCAAAGATACTCAAATAATTTAGTGCATGCTTCTGACTTCCACAGATTTTCTCCTAAACAGTCTTGGGAATGTACACTTATCTAATGGTACTTTGAACTTCAAAATGAAAACCAGCAGCATTGGAATGTTCACTAGTCACCTTTCAGTAAAAACACTATATATGAAGTTTCTAAAACATTTCAATGGACATGACTTTATGGTCAAGTGAATAAACAAAACAAATAATAAAATTTCTTCCTATTGCAAGGAAAAAAGTGCTGTAAAATATAGCATTTAAGGGGTGGATTTTCAAGTAATTGATAATATACACAACACACATCATTCTTAAACATACACCAGCCTTTCAGACAGGATACTGATTTGTTATATAGTAACTGGTTACTTACTTCAAACTGTTAGGTATCATTTCACAGTAACTCTTCTACTCATGCAATGTACTTGCAATAAGAGATTCAAGGCATACTGTACACACTATTATTCTTAGTGAACAAGACAGTGAAATTTAAGTTCCACACAGTACCTGGCTATGTATCGTTTTCCCATGTACTGGAACTGGTGTAAGCATACTCTGCAGAGAACACACAAGTCAGAGAAGCATTTCTTTAAGATTTATGTACACTGGAATTATTCAACTATTATTTAACTTTAAACTCTTACATCGTAAAACTTATTTATTTCTCCCACTTTTAAAATTCTCTTCCAGTCCCCAAGCCAAGAAAAGCTAAATATAGCTCTTCTGAAATCAGTCAGGTTATTTGAATTGACAAAATACTTCTAGAATTGGAAGAGGTAGGCTTTTATGAGTCTTCTTCCTGCTCCAGTTTAAGGAAATGTGAGATCATCCACTGCACTAACAAGATGGAAATCTTATTTTTTATTCCATATACTGCTTTTATGGTATAAGTCTTCTTTGATAATTAGTACTTTGAGATTACTGATTTGATCACAAATCAATCCTATCTGGCCCTTAAGTAAGCATCTAATGGCAAAATACTGTTCCTCACTGATTCTGTACACTTTACAGCTCAGGCTTTAGAGAGTGTACTATGTAGGCTCATTTACTTATTCAGTTCTGTCTCTGGTACAATCAATATCATGCAAAATGTACTCAAAGGATGAGTTAAAATACTATCTACAGTATATTCCTAAGATAGACCTTGAGTAGAACATTCCATAACACAATTAACAACTGATATCACATTGATTGAGCTTCTACTATGGAAACAAAGGAAATCACTGAAACCAGAGAGTCCTTGACACGCTTGTGAGGTGGCCTAATGCCAACCTGATGAAGTTTAACCAAGCCAAATGCAAGGTCCTACACCTGGGTCGGAGCAATCCCAGGCACAGCTACAGGTTGGGCAGAGAAGAAAGTCAGAGCAGCCCTGCAGAGGACTTGGGGGTGTTGGTCGATGAGAAAATGAATGTGAGCCGGCAATGTGCGCTCGCAGCCCAGAAAGCCAACTGCATCAAAAGGAGCGTGCCCCTCTGCTCTGCTTTCGTGAGACCTCACTTGGAGTACTGTGTACAGTTCTAGTGTCCTCAACATAAAAAGGACATGGAACTGTTGGAACAAGTCCAGAGGAGGGCCACAAGAGCGATCAGGGGGGTGGAGCACCTCCTGTATGACGACAGGCTGAGAAAGTTGGGGCTGTTCAGCCTGGAGAAGAGAAGGCTGCGTGAAGACCTCATAGCAGCCTTCCAGTATCT
>JANHGB010060848.1:0-29552 GCA_026283785.1 Coracopsis vasa
GGGGGGGCGGGGGGGGGGGTTGGGGTGGCAAGAATGAATGCCTGAAAGTGAACTGAACTCTGAAGTAGAAATCTGCTACCTGCTGGGTGCAACTAATACCAGCTGGGTGTAAAGGTTGGTAACACCTACACTTAACCAAGAGTGGCATATTCTGAATCCTCCAGTTAAAAAGACATGAGATGGATACACAAACTAGGAAGCAGATTGTATGTTGTGCTCCAGAGCATGCATTATTCAGGTGGGAAAACTAAGTTCCTGAAAGAAGAGCTGGATGCCAAAAGGACAGTTTCTGAGAAGTCTCAGAAAGAAAACAGGGCCTATAAAGCAAAAGGTGATGATTCTGACTAGAGGAAGCATCCTGCAAGTCAGGGAGGATTCTGGACATCTGAGAGCTGAAACATTGCTGGGAAATGCCCAAGGACCTTGGCAGGTAGTGTCTGGGACAGGAGCTGTAAGCAGTTGCACAGTTTGAACTGGCATAGCTTTCTGCCCAACCATCCATGGCAAGCAGCGACCTCTCTGCAAAGAAGCGAAGACATAGTGAGCATAGCACTGTGGGGGAACAAGTGAGGTAATCAAACAGGTAAAAACGTTAATCTTGATGGCTCTTATATAAATCCCAGTACTCTGCTCCACTACAGGTTGTCATTTACTCAGTCTCACCCTTGAAAGCTCATCAAGGAGGACTGAACTTGGAACTAAAAGGAAGACCTCAAAAAGGATAAGATATTTTGCTTGCTGTTAATCCTAAAGGAACACAGATTTATTGCAATTCATAGATACAAATGCGATGAGAAGTTAGGAAGATTCTGCTTTAAGATTTCTGCTTTTTTAGCTGTATATGAAAAGTATAGGAATATCATCAGGATTATAAAATTGTGGAGATAGATGTCAATGCATCTGAATTAAGATGGCTTGTGCAATCTGAATTTACCCTAACACTGTGGTTATACATTATATTAACTGTACATGACATGGCTAGATATTTTTTGTTTGCACAGCACGGGTATTAGAATCAGCATACACCACAGAAACAGTGGAAACTCTTCCCAATGACAGTCCTACAGAGGTTAGGCAGAGGGCAGAAAACAAGGGATTGCTAAGCAAGAAAAGCTGTCTTCTATTAATAGAATCATAGAATGGTTAGGGTTGGAAAAGACCTTAAGATCATCCAGTTCCAACCCTGCTGCCACAGGCAGGAACACCTTCCACTACACCAAGTTGCTCAAAGCCCCATCCAACCTGGGCTTGAACACCGCCAGGGATGGAGCATTTGCCACTTCTTCAGGTAACCTGTTTCAGTGTCTCACCACCCTTACTTCTTCCTTATATCTAACCTGAGCTTCCTCTGTTTACGTTTAAACCCATTACCCCTTGTCCTATCACTACAGTCCCTAATGAAGAGTCCCTCCACAGCATTCTTATAGGCCCTTCTCAGATACTGGAAGGCTGCTATGAGGTCTCCACGCAGCCTTCTCTTCTCCAGGCTGAACAGCCCAAGATTTTTTAGCCCATCTTCATATGGTAGGTGCTCCAGTCCCCTTATCATTGCGCTTCTTATGTTGAGGACACCAGAACTACACATAGTACTCCAAGTGGAGTCTCACAAGGGCAGAATAGAGGCGAGAGACAGGGTCACTTCCTTTGACCTGTTGGCCACACTTCTCTTGATGCAGCCCAGCATACATTTATGGGAGCAGAATGCTTCCCCAGAGAAATGCATATTTTATCTTAGTCAAAAAGTTGCTGATAGATGTTTTTCAAGTCATTTAAACCAAACTTAGGTCAGTCATTCAGTGTCCTTCATTTTCTGGTTGCCTAATGAGATTTCTTGGAGTCTGCTTTAATGACTATTTCAGTTACAGTAGAAGTTGGTGGGAGATATATTTGAATAGATAGAGCTAACATACAGCGCTAAATTTAGTTTACAAACAAAAAAGTCACAGTTGCCTGAAGCTGGCCATGCAATAAATATATTGGACTTCAATGCCTTCACATATTAAATCTCCATCTCTGATGGGAATGACATAATCCCTGGTATCACAGGGTGCTGAGAAGGCTTCTGTGATGTATTCCTAACATGATAGTGGAATCAGGAAAGAAAAGTCTGTGAGAAGATGAATAGTTCTCAATAGGAATCTGGGTTGTTAGTGTCTAGTAAATAACAAATGGGACCACACATGCTGAACAATGAAACAAAAACAAAGTGTTGAGCAGCTGCTCATTAAGTAAGCATCATCCACTCTGTAGTGTGAATGAAAAAGAGGTTCCCTGAAAAAAAAAAATCATTTAATTAAAATTGCATTGTAATTCATACAAAAGACCCTCTTCCAGCCCTAGCCTTCATATGCATGATTTTTCTGTTTTATAAAGTAATGTAACATTGGGATTTTTCATGTGTTACTCATGTGTTTCCATGTATCTGTGTATTATGTGTAAACAACAGTTGATAAATTATTAGGTTGTTAAATACTGAAAAATACCCATCTGATAAGATTTCAGTCCCTGTCTTTTCTGCCATTCTCATTTTCCGCAAAAGCTGAGCTCACTTCTTTTCTTGTTCTGCACCTTTTAACAACTGGAGATAAGTGCATTTGTGATCTATCTTCTATCGGTACCATAAAATTCATGTCACAGTGGGGAATGAAGCAAAGAGTGTCTGCTGCAGGTCCACATAAATCCATCATATTCTCACTGAACACAGCAAAAGCATATTGCTTTATGCACATTTTTTTTCCCACCTTAATTTTTGTATCAGGTACTTCAACTCTATGTAGCAGTGCAGATCAAGTTTCTTATAAAATGGCTGTGTCATAACATACTTCAGTTCCAACAAACAGACAATGACACATGGCATACATTATCATTATAAAACAAGTTCTTCAATACATTGCAACTCTTTTAATGTCATTGGTTTACACCTCTTATTTTGCCTCTTTGGAATATAGCAGTATAGTACTCTACGTTCGGCCTATATCAACTCATAGTTCTAACACTGATATTTCTGAATTTATTCTCTATCTTAGAATGCCAAGAAGTAGTATCACAAGATTTAGATATCTTACTTTTAGTCATGTGATTAGTACCTAGGCACCGGGCAGAGATCCAAGTCAAACTTAAGGGAGAAAAATCAAAGAAAACAGAAGATTTTTCTGTCTTAAGTTAAACACTCAGCTGAGATTGATATAAGGATGTTGTCACCAGACTTGCATTTAAACAGTTAAATGCATTTGTTTTAATTAAAAAAGAAAAGAGAAAAAAAATCAGTTTTTCCTGACATAACCTCTTACTTTGCTCTCACGTCATTTCCATTCACTCTTAACAGCTTTGTTAATTTATATAAAGTACATGCAAAAACTCCCCAAACTAAACATAATAACCTTGTCTTCCTGTGAATTGATTTTAAACTGTGCCCAAATGTCATGGCAGGTCAGTATTAGATTTTTATTTGAGTGTATGTGAATAAAATTATTTGTGATTGAACCTCTCAAAAATTTCTAAACATATAATCTTGACAGAAGTGAAGACATACAGCTTGATACTCAGGTAAGAAGTCAAGCAAGGATAGCATAAAATTCTGATAACCCAAAAATGAAGATTTTCTTTCAGTTTGAGTGAATGGTTTGTAGAGGCCTGTATCAGACTTGGTAAGACATTATTGAGCTGACACTGGGCAGGTCAGTCTTTGTATTTGTGCTACTCTATCATATTTGCTGAAGTTCATCTGAGAAGGTTCTGCCCCTATGTTTGTGTGCACCTCACTGCATACATGAACTGAACTAAATACTGAAGTCCTAAGAAGCTGTGTTTGGCTTTCAAGTCCTCTAACTCATTCTTCAACTGTGTTTGCTAATATAGGAGCCATCACAGTTACCTCAACTGACTTGCAACTTAGGGACACTTTGTTGGATCCAGAATGAGCTTCTAAGCATAATGATAAACAAGTTTCCAATATAATTTTCTATAAGTGCAGGTGTTAATGTGTTAATAACTGAAACATAAAAGAAAATGTAGATACCAGGCAACTATAGTAAAGTGAAATATCTTATTTATAGGAGTTGTGTATGAATAATCATAGAACTCCATTTGTTGTAATGCTATTGATGTTTGAAAGACTTTTTGGCTTTCCAACTGACATTTTTTACCTTGCTCTTCAACATTAGTCATATATCTTAACATACCACAGGCACTTACCTCTTTCCTCCATGGAATCCCCTATAATGATTAAACAAAATTACAATACTATCCAATTAAAAAAAAAAGAAAAGTAGGAGCAGAACTGTTCCATCACAGAAACAGCCTAGTCAGCCATCATTGTCATTCCCTTTCTCTCCTCTACAGTTTTAGCCAAGAGGAACAATTTGATGCGTTTTAGGCAAGAGCATCCATTCTAGTCAATGAACACAGGATGACAGAGGAATTCAAGTGGATTAGTTCACTTCCCTTTTGCTGCTAATAGTTTCTCCTGGGAAGAACTGTGCCCCAGCTCAGATCACAACTCCACATTGAAAGCAGGGATCCAGCCACAGTCATTGACTTTTTTTTCACTCTACTGACTTTCAGTACTTTGTTCAAGTAAGTTCAAGGCATTAATATTAATTTCATGGATAAATATCTTTATTAGGTAGGCACCTTGCAGGTATTGTTGACATTGTTACTAACAGGAATTACTTCTCAAAGGTACCTATTAATTTGCCCACTTTTCAGATGAAGAAATAATGCGCTAGGCAGGGTTCCTTAAAGAATCTGCGTAGGAGGAAAATTGGAATATCCCTCCAGAATGACTTTCAAAGATTAATTTTGTTATCGGGTTCTTCCCTGGATGCATATCCTCATTCCCATCAGATCTTTTTGCAGCCCACAGGAGACTGGATTGCAGGTTGGCAGTCACATCTCCACCAGTGAGCCTTCCTGTAGTGAGACTATTTCCTTCATTGTTTATTAAGTGCTCGACTTTTAATTATAGACTATGATCTCCCTAACTCAAGAATGACAAAATCATTTTCATCCACTTCTTGAAGAGAAAGAAAGAGCTTCCACTGACTTTGGAAAAGAACCTGAATTTGTGGGGCCCTGATCACCCTGATCAACATCAATTGTTCCCCTTATAGCATTTCCTTCCACTGAGAGAGAATTTTTTTCTGTACATTTCTATTATTATGTGTCACAGGTTCAGGTTTGAACATATTTTTAGTATATAAAAACAAAAACAATTTCAGTGCCAGATTTTAAAATATTAACAACTATGATAGACAGCTATATAGACAACTAAGACATAATCTATGTCATCCTTTTTTTTTAAACTGGATACAAAATGACATCTGTCATGAAAACATTATTACTTAGTGAGTTATAATTCTCTTTCCCACCTCCAATACATTCTGTTTATTTGAGCAAAGTCTTCTACAGCAAGTCTGATATGAGAAATCCTTACAGCATCATAACTAATAGTTGAGAATCGGAGCAGAGCATGTAAACCTAAAACAAATGTGCCATTCACAAACTCATACGTGCTCTTTATGTGCTATAATCTATTTGCTGGGTTCCTCCATTCCAGTCATCATAGATAGAGAATGACAGAGTACCTCCAGGATAAGATATTTTTCTAACACACTTCTAAAGTCCATACTGGAGTTTTAAAGGTTTATATAAAAATTATTATTTTAAATTTCAGAAGGGCTTAATATCAAGGATAGTTCTTTCTCCTTCAGCTTTAGAAGACAGAAGTTTTCATCTGAAATATGAGTTGCTCATTCAATTTTGTGTATGTCAACCTCTGCCCCATGAAAAAAAAAAACAAACCAAAAAGCATTCTCTATCCAAGTCACAATTTCATCACAGAAATAATATTGAGGACTACATCTTGCATTTTTAGCTAGAAATCTCCAATTGCTTTATGAAGTAGATAAGAACTAAAAAAAAAAAAGAAAAGAAGCTGGTATTACCAGTTCAAGGGATGTGGAAATGTGAGCCATACAGGCCATTGTCACTATAGCATCTCGTCATACCTGTCCCTTGCTACATCTGTGCTGGCACAGATTTCACCTGGGCTTTGTAGTGAATGAATGCAGTCCTAAGTGGAAGGTAACTCTTCCTGTCTTCTAGCCTGTTCTAATCTTTTGTAATATACAGAAGCTTTCTAATTTTAAATACAAGTTTTTGGAACTGGCACATTTCTTGGGATTTTCTTCTTGATCACACCAGCACTTCTTCACGTAAACAAAGCACACAGTAGGTGATGATTATGATAGCTGATTAAAATAAATAAACAGATTGGAGGACATTAAAGTTTTATGCGTCCCTGCCATCTGCTTTTTCTTCACACTGTACATATTATTATACATATTGTACACAATTGATTTTGTTTCCACTTTGGTAGCAACAGGCACTGTGGCACACCGTCAGTGGATTGAATAATTCACACAAATGATTGCCATGACTGCTCTAGATAGCTGTATGTCTCATATTCTGTTGTTTCTCATACAGTTCTGGCATTAAACTCATCACAATTCATTTAAATAAAGACAGTAAAAGGAAAGCAGAAGAGAAGACACCTTTTCCAACACAGAGAACAACTTGTTTGCATTCAAACTACACCTATGCATGAAAGGACCTATTCCATTTACTAGTGTAAAGTTATTAACAGGGGAATCAGACCGATAAAAATGTAATCCTTTCAACATGATTTCTAACTCTTAAATTACACTTGCAGCAGATTAATACAGATTTTCTATACAGTTTAGGAACTGCAAATGACCAGCATACGTAAGTCCGATAGTGATATCATTATGTTGCATAGGACTTAGGACATAAACCCATCATAATGAAAGCGTTATCTTGTCTGAAGAAAAGAGCACTAGTTAGTTTGAATAAGAAAACTGCAATGGGAGCCTTTATTAAGGGGCTGTGTAAGAGATCAAAAAGAAACCTTCTTCTCTGGTATTCAGACCTTTTTCATAATGTCTGGCAATGCTGAAAAAAAAATAATCTAAGCATTTAAACTGCAAGTGTAACAAAGTCATTAGTAAGATAAATTTGCAGGTAGACTAGGTATCAAGATGGTAAAATGGGCAAAAGGCCTTTCCTGGTTTCAGCTGTAGCAGTCATTTTTCCTCCTAGTAGCTGGTACAGTGCTGTGTTTTGGCTTTAGTCTGAGAACAGTGCTGATAACACACCAATGTTTTAGTTGTTGCTAAGTAATGCTTACCCCAGTCAAGGACTTTTCAGTCTCTGTCCTGTCTCTGCTCCTCACAAGAAGCGGAGACAGGACACCTGACCCAGACCAGCCAAAGGGGCATTCTATATCACAGCATGTCATGCCCAGTATATAAACAGGGGGGAATTACCCAGAAGGGACTGATCGCTGCTTCAGTTGGGCTGGTTGTCAGTCTGTGGGTGGTGAGCAACTGTATTGTGCATCATTTGTGTTTTCTGAGCTTTCTTTTGTGTGTGTGTGTGTGTTTTGTTTCCTATTATTATTATTATTACTGGTATTATATTATCACTATATTTTACTTTATTTTAATTATAAAACTGTTTTTATCTCAACCTGTGGGATTTACATGCTTTTGATTGTCTTCCCTGTCCCACCTGGGAGGGAAGAGGGGTGGTGTGTGAGCAAGCAGCAGTATTTGAAGTATATATATAGACTACAAGCCTTATATTGTTTTCACACTGATTTTCAGCTACAGGATCATAGAACACCTGGTTGGAAGGGATCCCAAGGATCATCCAGTTTAAATTATAGACAAGATGGCCTAGCACTCTGGCCAGCTGACTCTTAAATGTGGCCAGTGAATCCACCATTTCCCTAGGAAGATTATTCCAATGGCTGATTGTTCCTGTTGTGAAAAATCACAATCAGAATCTCCTCAGGAGTAGCATGTGCTACTTGTTTAGGAAGATTCACAATCTCACTGTTAGTTTTCTCTGTGGCCATATAAATGTAACAGAGTTGACCCTTTAATCTGCTGGATAAATACCTCACATCTGCAGGAGTACATTTAAAGACAAAAAATATAATAACTGCTCCTCTATGAACTCTGGAATGTTGAGAATTCAATGAATGAATGCTACTTTTATAAGTTGTAATATGATTTTTTTTCATTTAACGTATTTGTGGATTCTTAATTGGAATTATCTACTCTGCTTGAGTAATTAATCAGATTAAAAATTTTAACAAGGATTTATTAGCTAGATTTTTATAATATCTCATTTGTAATCTACTTGAAATGAAATTAGCCTAATCATACCTCGTCTTTTATGAGCTATCAGGTCACTTTCATGCATGGATTCAAATGAATGTTTTTGAGATCTTTCTCAATGCAGATTATTTCTACATTGACAAGCTCTCCATCCAGCTTCAGTTTATGGGCCTCTTGAAGCTCTGAACAGCAATCATTCCAAGAGATTGTGGCAAAGCTCTCAGTCATCTTTTATTTAAAATATAGCTGGGATTTGGGGTTTTGGAAGTATCTGAACTGTACCTGTGGTCGTATCCCAAAACTACAAGGTAAAGACTCAGAAGTTTAATTTGGGAAAAACACAGTGGATTGTAAAAGGTTCAAAACCACTATAAACTCAGCTTCTAATAAATTTATTCTTTTTTAGGAAGTCTAACATCATAATGGGACTACCACAAATAAAATTGTAATTAGAACAATCTATTTAACAGGTATCATCATAATATACTTCAGACATTGCAAAGCTTTATTTCTGTCTGTTATATACTCAAAGGTAGTAGTCTCAACAAAGTTTTTGAACTTTTTCCAAAAATAGGCCTGCAAGACCTCTCTGGCCTGCAGATATTGGCTAGGATTTGCAGACATGAGTTTCTCCTGCAGTTGCCAGAAATATTCTTCATTTTGTACAGAAGAAAGAAAAAAAAATCACAGTAACATTTTATTCCTTGTTTAGTATCCAAATTTAGTTTTTTTAATTTACTGGAGGATAAAATGTATTGCGGAATAGGCCAAGGGACAGCAAAGAAAGTGACTGAAGTCACATAATAGTTATAATTTAGTATCTCTGCATTTTTCACTGTAGTTTTTATTGTGGCAGAAGGGAAAAATAACTAAAAAATACTCCATCTGATCAGACGCCTAGCAGTGATGTAGTAAATATCCACTTCCAAACATCAAATGGATTATCCCACAAGAAGGAAGGAAAGCATCAGTGCCCATAATAAATATGTGAGAGCTTATGGTCAGTGGGAACGGATACATCTTTAATATTTGTTACCGTACATCTTACTGCATTATTTAATGCTGCTTTTAGGTAGTCAAGTCTATTTTTCTGGGCTTCTAAATGATAGAAGCATATGCTCTGGAGAACAAATAGTGAAACTGCAACATTTGTAGTTGGCTTTGGGTACCATACTGACTGTAACCCTGTTGAGTTATAAAGACTGCTCTTGCTTATGAAAACCACAAAAACCTCATCCTACTGAAGGATCCTGTCTGTCAGAAGTCAGAGGAGATGTTTTGAAATCAGAATGTTTTTGTTAATATTTAACATTGATGATTGTATTTGAGCAACATGTTTTCGTTTTCCTGAGTGACATGCATTTGATTGCTAAATGCTCAGTCATTTGGTGAAGTGAATTAAGCCTTAGCAAGTTAAGCCTTCTAAAGATAGACAATGACACCACTGACTCGGAAGCAGCAGTAAAATGGGACCTGTGATATGATTCACGGTCATTGATATGGCAAAATGAAGAAAACACAGAATACTCGATGGAAGATGCTGCTGGGGGAGAATTAATTGGACAGATACAATGCACAAGCATGACACTGCTTCAAAGGTCCCCTCTGACACAAACAAAAAAGTGGGGAATGGGTTCAAAATTACAGTCCTTCCATCATCCTGAGAATGTGCACTACTTGTACCCTAGGGTAGGAACAGCTAACATCTGCCTGCATTTATCTAAGTACATACAGAAATCTGTGAAACCAGTTGTTGCATGGTTGAAAGGCAGATAACTGTTATATGATGGTAATGCTTCACTTTCTCAAGAACAATATTGTGTCCCTGAGACTCATTAGTGCTTTGAGCCTTTAGTGCTGGGCAGTGTCCGCAGTGCAATGTTCAGCTCAAAATAAAGTCCATATATCCCATCCTGTACACAACATTCTCCCTAAAATGCTGCTCACTGTAAGGCAAGTGAGGCAGAATCAAGCCCTAAGTGAAAAGCTGAAAACAAGCTAGTTCAAGAAGATAGCCCAGAGCATCTAAAATGCCAGGCATCTTTTCTACTTTACATAAACTTATGATTCTGATAATCTTTTTTTCAAATGTAGAGAATCCACAGACTTTGTAGCGGGCAGAGAGAGAGGCAACCAGGAGAATGGTTCAGTCCATAGAAACCTGTTCGTATCTTTACAGATGTTTCATCAAAATTGCACTTCTGATTGGCCACACTGTGTTTGGTTTTGGATACACAAACATCAGTTCTGCATTTCCACATGCTACTCTAAGGAGGAAGAATTGAGCAGCTCTGGATTTGGCAGGGATGGGAGAGTCTGGAGGGTTCAGCATGCGGAAGAGGAATGCTTGCCTGACTTTACCAGGTAGTGCAACAGCTTCATTGCTGTCTAATATAGGCATAACAAACTGTAACTGAGAAACAACAGAGGACCAAGTGACCTGGTCCCAGCCACAAACAGCTTTGCTGTCTGTACTACAGATGATTAACTGTCCTATTTTTACTCAATCCTGTTTGCTAACTCACTAAGCCACAGATAGTTAACAGAAATTATTTTTTACTCTTTCAAGCTGCTGACTATAAGCTTATCACTTAGTGGCAACTGGACTCAGGAATCTACAAATGAATATATACTGATCCTGAATTTAAGTGACCTATTTATTCAGACATTGTAGCTTCATGAAACTGCTTACAACAAGAGACTTGAAATAAGTTATTTAAACAACAACAATCCATTGTCACTGAACTTAAGCAACTAAAGCAGGGTGAGAAGCAAAACTTTTTAGCAGACCAGGAAGAGAATGTATGTAAAAGCCTAGCACACTTCACTAAAGAAGATGTATTATCTTCTTGAGATCTCTAAGCACTACAACTGAACAAAGTTATGCCAGTTCTCGGAATCATACTCTATAATTTGAAAATCAACTTGTCTGCTTCAATTGCGTTTTTCGAAATTAGAGGACAGCAGGGACAAAAAACATTTTATCATACAGTAAAAGTGCTTTTTGACTAAATCATCTTTCAATCCTTTCCTGATTTAATTGCAGTTAGTTTTCCCCTTCATATTTTCCATTAACAAATGATATGATCAAGTCACTATTTGCATCCTTGTACCCTCAAATTAGTATTTCTTCTGCCATTGCTAGATATCTCTAGAAATTTTCATTGTAGACACTAATTTGTAGGAAAAAGTGCCCAGCACATTTCCTCTTAATATAAGGCCTAGAACTGTCACTTTCAGGTCTATTTTCGTTACCACTCATATAAGCTGCTAGAGAAATACAACATATAGAAGGCTGTGGTCTTACTGTCTTTGCCACAGAGAAATGAATTTGCATGTTGTTTGTCCTGCAACACTGTCACTGGGTGCCTAGCCCTGCACTTGTGCACATGTCACCAGCACAAAGTTTTATATAGAACGTTCAAATGGTTACTCTATCTACAATCTCTGAAGAACATTTTGGCTTGGGAAATAGTGTACAAAAAGCTTTGTGACTTGCTTTTCAAAGTCAGTTCTAATACAGTAAAGAGATTTCTGTATTACTTTCAGATTTTGTTTCTCCTCTTCTTCACTTTCTCTCACCCTACTATTTTTAACAATACATTTGGCTTCTAATGTAAGGGACTTTCTTTCTTCAGATTTCTTCTGTGAGACTGATAACAAATGCCATTCATATTTAAAAAATTAACCAGTGAAAAAATTAACCAGTAGAAAATCTGAGACAGAACTGCATTTTACTTTTAGCTAAAGCACATAATTTTATTTTATAAAATAAAAAATATTTTTCATAACATTGAAGAATAGAGAACTTTTCATTTGAAAACTTATTAACCAGTAAATTTTATAAAACATAAAATGTATGCAGGAGTAGCTCAAAGTTTGATACTCAGATATTTCAGATATCAGTAGTTCACAGGAACTATGACTGAAGTTCTGCACGTCCCAGTGAACACCTCTGTAATTAGGTTTTCATGGGTTTCCCTCCTGCATTTTTTATTTCTGAGGCAGAGAGAGAGTTCTGGAATTCAAAATCAGATTTACAGACTACCAAGACAATTCCTCCTGTGTGAAGTGAATATTTTTGAAGAAATATTAAATTCTGGTTAAAAAAAAATAAATCAGTAAGATCAGGAAAGCCAAGTTGCCTAGTGATGACATTTGTCATCCTCTTTTCTCGACTAGAACTCTGACAATCAGCAATAACTGTTCTCGGTATTGATAGCCTTCTGAGGAGAGGCTATATCTTGACATTTGCACTTCTTTATTCCTATAGCATTTTGAAGGTCATAACTCATTGAACAAGCAAACAAACATTCATGCTGTCATCTCAAAACAGTCCCAACAGTGCGTGTTTCTTAACATTCCCACTCTTCTGTACTTTCAGCTGAAGCTCTTTTGATGTTATGACAGATAGGTAATCTGATATATCTGTCAGTTGTCATCATACCTTCTTTTTTTTAGTATATGAAATTATCTGTATTTTCATTTTCTAAATTCAGACAACATGTGTTCCAGGAATAAGTTGTTGGTCAACTGGAATAAAAATGACAATAATTTATGATCCTATATCTGAGCGCATATTTCTATACCTATGAATTAAAGGTAGCCTTGAACTGAGTTACTCATATACAAGTTTACCTCATGCTCACCTCATACTCTCACTCTGGTCCTGTTCTTATAATCCTGGAACACATAAAAATACAAACTAAACCAAGATTTAAAGTTATTTATAGATATCCTATTTGCAGACTACACAAGGACACTAATCCAAGTTACTTAAGAGTTTGTCCTAATCTTATACATGACAAAAACAAAACAAAAATGCCTGAGCATGCTTTCTTCTCTAACTCAAATGAAATGTAAGTAGTTATCATTATTTTAATTTTTAATATGATCATAAATTATATTTATAGCACCTCCAGCATAAATTTCTAAAATTTGAAGAGAATATTCTTAGTTATTAGCATTGTTGACAGCAGAATCTATAACTGGATAAAGAGTATTTCTTCAAGTGTACCAGGGTAAGAAACCTTGAAGTAAGTAATTAATCCAATCAAAGTTCTCATACAGATGATCGTTGTCAGGTGACTGGAATTCACCTGGCTCTAGCAGCCCTGTAAAGAATCATCCTTACACTAAACAAAAACAACAATTAAAATTGGGTCACTGATTTGGATACGGATACTACCATTCACTATGAAGAAACAATATCGATCAGACTCAGATATTGACTCAACAGGTTCCCTCTTTGACGGAGCACACCCCCTTGTTGTACTGTTCCTACTGAAAGGCTGTGGTGCTTCCAGCCTGAACTTTGCACCCTACAGTGGAGCTCTCATTGTCATTGCTCACCTAGTTTATTGGCTTCATTTTTGTGAACACAAGCCACAACACACTGTGCAACCATGAAGAACATATGGTGCTTTGAGCATCTATTGTGCCATAACTGGTCCCTTTGCCCTGCTCTGATCCCTGCAGCCTGTCTGGCTCATCTGATAAACCTTCAGATGCCAAAGGTTCAGATTTGCAAAGATCCATTTATTGGGTGTTTAAATGTGACTTAGAGCCCAGCAATCACATGTCTTATGTTGTTTTTCTTGTTCTGCCTGTCAGATGCTCAGGATTCTAAGCTTATAGGCAGCTTCTTTTAAGAACCTCTGCATGTCTGACCAAACTAATCTGGAAATCTTTTGCCCGTGTACTCCATTCTTCAGGATCTTAATCTTATTAGTTCTAGTTATTTCTTTAACTGTTTCAACATATATACATATTGGTACAGTCAGAGCATTTTGCATACATATGTATTTTTTTTTATAAAGACATGAACTTTTTAATAGAAAAAAAGCCTTTAATGAAGCATTTCTTACATTCATAAAGCTGGCATCTCATTCTAATATTCTGCTAACATCTCCAACTTACAGCAATTTTAAATGTACCATTTGCACATCCTGTGTGTATCATTTGTTCATTTATTTCATGCCTTTTCTTTAGTAAATGCTTTTAAAATTTGACTATGAAGAATCATCTTTTCTTTTAAAAAATGTAAATTAAAAAAATCTTTAAAAATAATTAAATCATATTTATAAAGCTAAAGTAATTTTCAAGGTTTTTAAATCTTCTACTGCACTTGCTACATTTTTTATTTATTTATTTATATATTTATTTTTAATGGAGACACTTCTGGTAAGTACCTGATGGCTTAAATATATATTCTCTGAAGTTATGCTTTAGAAAAGTTAGAGAATAGCAGACAAACAAGTAAAAGTTCATTCTAGATTTCAAGGAAACTAGTGATTTTAACAGAGCTGGAATCTAGTTCTTAAGGTGAAAAATAGAGAAACACCGTTACAATCTTCAAAGGAACGAAGCTGTCACAGAAAACAGGTCCCAGGCCATTGAATTTCTTTATACTTAAAAATTTCTACCAGTGCATTTCCAGTAAATTGAACAGCCCCACAACACCTCTTCATGTATTCAGCACAAATTTCTAAATTTTCAAAGCTGAACTTATCACTGCTTTCTACTATCTATGGAAAGCACATCTATCATCTGCTTTATACCTTCCATATATAACATTTCATTTTTGAAAATTCCAGCTTCCCCAGTAGAGAGATGATAAAGTTGAACTACGTATGCTACTGAAAGATGACCTGTAAGTACTTATTTAGCCTGTATATAGCCTGTATGTAAAAATATGGTTCTCTAACATCTCTGGGATGTTTGTATTAGCTCATTTTCTAATTTAACATAAACCAACACTTAATTCATGCAAACTTTTTAATGCCGTCTATCAATCTTTGTTCTGTGACCATGGTACTTGGTTTCATTCCTCTATCATGCTATCTAAGGACACAAATGATGTACTGCAGCAGGTCGCCAAGCTTTCTGAAAAGTCACTGATATTGATGGATTAAAACCAAACCAGAAAAAGCTCAAAAAATAAATAGATTGTTGCAACAACAATGTGTAAATTAATTAAAGTCTAACTATACAACTGAATTACAAAACTGAAATAGTAGGGTGGGTAAAACACATACTTTATTTATAGATTTATATGACTATTCCCGCATTGTAATCAACAAATTTGTGAACATTATTCCTAACTAAGCTTTCAATATGCATAATTCATAAGAAGTGGGGCGTGTAATTCATAGGAACTAGGGCAAATATATTGGGTGTCGAAACTGCTGTTTTCCCTGGATGCTCTTCACTGGTTTGAAAATCCTGTGCTCAGAGAAGAGCTTCCCCTATGGTAGTTTTCTCAGTAGGTGGCTTAATTAAACTTCAACACAGAGTACTGGCTTGTTGGGCTCAGACTGCATGCTTGGCTTTTCCCAGAAGCTGTGGTAATTCCTGAAACGTCAAAACAGATTGTTTCAAGCAGGTCATAAAAATGTAACTTGTCAGTTTCTCTAAAGCTCCAGCTGCTGTGCACAACTTTCTGCCCACCCCGAAGACAGACAATTGTGTTTTGGCTATTGTGTCAGCGTTGATGTAAGCCCAGCCTTGAGAACTACTAGATACAATGTTGGTTATTTGCATGTGGGGGAAGAATATTTTCCATAGTAGCTTTAAGTAATGGCATTAAAACTTTAGTTCACTGTGAACTCACTTCAGTTCTTTGTAAGACTGCCTTATATCCTATCGTGCCGAAATGCCCACACAGCTGAACTGATGGAGCTGTTGTTATTTGTTTCAATGGCTCCAAACTGCTGCATGTAAATATGCATCATTATTTTTTTCCTCTAAGATCTAATGTCAACATTACATTTTGATATCTATTCATGAACTGTTCAGAAAACAAGCTCTGCTTTGGAGGCAAGATGAAAAATTTGTTGAAAAATTAACTCCAAAGCCACAGCAAAAATAAAAATAACAGGTGTTATGTTGTACATATTTCACTCTCACAGGTTCTTCTGATAACAGATTTTTTTATCGAATGACTTGTTTTAAGTTGTTTGAGTTCTAGGTAACACGAGAGTTAGATTCTCAACACATGTATTGCCACTAACAACAAGGACGCCCATATGCTTTATAATGTGTATACAAAATAATTTTGTAGTCTTTTAAGGTCAGATACACTGTTTCTTGGAGACAAGGAAAGGAAGGAGAGCAGAACCTATGAAAAATTCATCTTTAAATTAAAAAATAAGTATGTAAATATTTTATTCTGACAATTTGAGCAGAAAGATATATTTGAAATATAGAACTACCAGAAGTAGTTACCTGTTGGTGTGTAATTTCTCTCATATTGTTCAACTGACTGAATATATTCTTTAGCTGCATTTGACATGTAAGTAAATAATTCTTGCTGAAACACCATTAGGAGTGAATTGTTAAGAACATGAAAACATTCTTTCTAACACCTGCACTGCCTGTGAAAGCATTTAGCAGCAGTTTTATTATAATTTTTTTTAAATCAAATTAATTAAGAATATTAGGTCAATATGGTATATAGAGACCAAAGTAAGGGACAAAATACCTTTATTAAAATCAATGCAGGCCTGATTTAAAATTGCTGGAAACAGTGCTTTAGAAAAGATTTGAATGAGGATTTCTAACAACCAATTAATACCTCAGGGTACAAATTTCCTCCATCTCTGCAGTAAGATTATGGCACAAGATCTGCACAACTTTCCTTCAGCCACACAAGACATCTTTCCTCTGTCCTTTGTACATAAGAAATTCCATGGTTACTTAACATTGAAGCAGCAAGAACTTATGAGACATCCCTGTTCTTAATTGCTTTAAAGCCATGGTTATTTTAGTCATAATTTCATGTTAAAGTTTTGGCTATTTATTTGCGCTGCCTGTAGCCACTTTTTCTATTTTACACAAACATACAAAAGTATATAGTTATATGTGAAGTCCTGGTCCTTAGCTGTTACCGGCTGCTTTGCATAAGACAAAATTTGTCTGTTGAACTTTCTCAAGTAAGAAAGAAAAGAAGCTATACAAAATTGGTTTTCATTTTTCTGATTACCATCTTTCCAGTCCACAGTTACAATCAAGCCATAAATAACAAATTAATTTGATAAAAAAAAGAGTATCTCAGAGAGAAAAACAAAAACTGTGAATATCTCCAATTTCACTTCCATTCTTTTAAAGTAAATAGAAAAGTAAAGAGGCCCCAAAATGAAGTTAAAGCATCCTGCCTTTATATTTGTCGAAACCCTGGCTATCTTTGAAGACAAGATTCTATGACAACAGTAAGTAGTGAGACCTCTCAGTCTAAAGCTGCTTATTTACTGCAGTTTCTTCCTTGGTTAGTTTTCTCAGTAAAGAGAAACAAGTATTCTCAATTGGACAGTTGAGAGTGAGTCTATTTTAAGTCACCTGAATCACTCTCTGGAGGACCCTGTGTGTCTACACAGGCATTAAAATAAATAAAGGGAGACCATGGATACACCTAAACAGCTAAACAAAGCAAGACCATGAACTGATAGATGATTCAAAGGCTAAAATGTCAGAGCTGCATCCACACTAAAAATGCTTGGCCCTGGGCCTTGGCTGGGCAGTAAATGGTACCTTGCAGTTCACTTATTACCATCATTGATAGCTATAACTTCAATAGTTATAACTACACAATAATTGCTGTTTTGTGAGCATTTTCCTTACTTTAGTAAGCCTGCAGTCCTAAGGAGTCTATATTGAAGCCTATCAGTGGAACATTATGGCCTGAAGCTATAATGAGAATGCTTAGAATACCTACAGGAATGGGCTCTACTCAATCACCTGGAATGGTCTAAACCATACAGGTATGAACTAAGAATTAAACAATGGAGACAATTATGGGTCTTTGTCTTGAATGTTTGCTTTCTCCCTGTTTTGTTCACCACAGTAAATATAGCCATCTGGCTAGTACATGTGGCTGAATAAGCTGTCTGAAGTTGAGCATTATGAATGTTGCCTATATCTTTCTGTTATTCTCTTTTATTTTTTTTTTTTTAATGTTTAATGATTAAATACTCTGCCCTGTCTTTGGTGAGAAATTGCTACCAGTTATCAACATTTCTAAACTGTCCAAAACATCCAAATAAGATAGATGTGCTCTATATAGTGGATAGATATTTCATCTGTATTAATAATTCATCATAGAAAGGTCCAAAAATCCAGTAGCAAAAATGTCACCCTTGGAAAATTATAGTTAGCAACAATCTAGCACAAAATTTCAGTGGTATTCAATGAACTGCAGCTGTGCACAAGGACCTATATCAAGGTAAATCTACCTTGGGAAAAATGAATCTGTACTGAAAAGCAGAAACAAAACCTCAGTTGCATAGCAGTTGTGATGAACCTGGTAAGATTCTCTGTAAAATTTCCATATCACCTGCTAAGTTTCCCCTTAATCATTTCTATTTCCTGGAATGAATTTATTCCAAGTGTTCCTCTAAACACCTACCTGTTGCAGTCTCACTGATGACTACTTTCAACAATAATGACAAAAACCCTTAAACCTTTTCAAGGTGAAAAAAAAAATCATGCATTTTCACCAATCTCTCTAAGAGAGTAAAAGCAAGGATTTTTAGCGAATTGTGTCATCTTGCTGGGAAAAAATGACAGTGATAGAAGAGAAGCTGATATTTATTCATACAGAGTCTGAGGTTTATTGCAGGGTCCCATGGCATTTACCTCATCAATACCACATTTTTCACATGCTTAAAGGAATATAGGGAGCTCCTGCCTTTTCTCTGCAGCCTAGCATCTCTCCAACTCTGCAGAGCAGTGGCAGAAGTGATAGAGAAAGCTGTGCAGTGATAAAGGATATGGTCTCCTCTCTGTCTACTTGCCCAACATGCCAAGCAGGCAAACAGGTATTAACACAGAATCCAGTAGTAAAGTACAAGCAGATAGGATCATTCAACACATATGGTGTCTGAATTTGCATCGTAAACTTTTCTTATTATCCTTCTTACTGAAATTTCAGCAGCTGACTCTGAAAATTACGGTAATGGGTAGAGAGAACTTGCTTGCCTGTATTCTGGCTTTTACAAAATTTCACACTGATGTGAGGTTTAAAATAAAAAAAATGTATCCTGTGTATGAGGATATTATTATCATTTGCCAGAATTCGGTCAAGGTTGAAAATACACTAGGTATGCAATTTTGTTGATGAGAAGCACCTTGCTACCAGTCTCAGATATTGTACCTTGGTACTGAAATACTGACTCAGCTGCCACAGCAATGCTTGCTGGGAGAAAGAAGGTCTTGGATAGCCAAGACACAAACTCTGGCATGCTTTGTTGATGAGAATGAGTAGGCAAGAGGCCAAAATACTTCCTAGAAAACTGATACCTTTATTTCAGCTAATCTTGTTTGACAGAAACACTGCCACAGTTTGTAAAAGCCTCAGAGCAATATTTTGATATAGAAGAACTGGAACAATTTTAACAAAGCAGTTATAAATGCTGGTCTAACATGAAGAAACCAGCCTTTAAAATAAAAATCATAATGAATGAACAGCTCAGCTCAAAGAAGGACCTTCTGGGATGTAAGTGCCACCCAACACAGCTGTAAACCGTAGAGGAAGGGGAACACAAGAAGGCTTTTCCTTCCCATAACATGCTCTCCAAAACCCACTTTCTGCACTGGGTCATGTTACTGGAGCCAAAAGAGAACTTTTACGCTCCCTTGAATCCCCACTGGCAAGAACTGCTCACTATTCTTATAATTACACTGGAGAGTTGTGATGATACTGAGCAAAACCACCAATAAAATATCTAAGGATACCTGACTTGACTGTAGCTGGCATTCCCAATAACAGAGGTAAGAAATAATATGAAAGAGGTCAGTAGTTGCTGCCATATGCTCTGTTCCCTCAATAAGTGTTAGAGGTACTGGGTCTGTTAACTCATTTTTATACTGTTTTCTGTTACTGAGCTTGGTTCTCAAGGAAGATGAGAACACACTTCTCTGGAAAATATATTATGTGGTCTGGGCAGGCAATGGAAAAGACTACTGGAGAATCAAAATATGCACTACATTTTATGACCTTTCAGTTCAATTTTAAACTCCTTTTTTCAGAAACTTAGATGATTTTAACTTGCAGGGTCCACTGTTCCAGGATTTTCATTCAGGAATAAGACCAAATCTAGGTGAAGAGAAAAATCTGGATATTGTGTTTTGGAATCTGGAAGAAAGGTTACACAGCCACCTGCTTGCACACAAAATATTTGCTTCTGTTTTAGCAATGCATCCTCCCCTTCAGTCCCAGGAAGGAAAGGAAGTGTATTCAGTGATCTTAGTGTTTTACCAAAATGCAGCTGCTTCTTTTTAGAAATTTCAAGGTAGGTTTAGTTAAGTAAAAGGGAGAGGGCATTAAATAGGCCACTTCCTGGACAGCAGACTAAATTAAAGACTAGAAAAGCAGAGGCAGATATTAGTGTCTGAGACTGGTACTTAAAAGCAGTAAAACGAGGAAGTCTGGGTTCACATTCCATCATAATAACATGAGGAAAATCAGATGAGGGGCAGGCTGGTTGGCATAGTCAAGACATAAGGCAATCTAGGACTTCGCTATGAAATATGACAATAAAAGATAAAAGCTCACATCTCTAAGGACTTGCACATGCCATATATATACTTAAGAGCTGTTGAGTTTTTTTGTTGTGTTCATGGTGTTAGAATACAGCTTCACAAAAAGTGAGATGCAGTCTAAACAATTCATTAACTAAAACTTAACAGCAGTTACAATAAAATTATTGAGTTAATTCGAAACATTTAAATGGTTATATCACCATTTCCCTCAACTTATTCAGAAATCATGTCTGGTTAGTCAACACGCAAGAAAGATAAATGTTTTGAAAATTAATCTTCACAGGGACAAGCATAGCAAAATTAATCTGTGTATCTCATTTAGAAATCTTCTCATGATGGTTAATATTTCTTGCTAAAAGCATGCATCTCTATTATAAACACTGTAAGCTACTCACAATGTTTTTTATAGGTGTATATATAATAGAGGGTAGGGAGAAAAAAGAGGAGACAATGTGAGTATTCCTCAGCAGTCTTGTGAGACACTGCAGTCTGTGCAGGGCTGTCCCTTGTTTAAAGACTTCAACAGATTTTATCTAGTGTGATAGTTTTACTGCTCCATGATCTTACTGTTTTATTTTCTTTGAGAAGTAGTGAAATCTTGTGGAAATATTGATTAATATGTCATCAACAAGAAGAAATGGGCTCAAGTTGTGCCAGAGCAGGTTTAGGTTGGATATTAGGAAAAATTTCTTCACCGAAAGGGTTGTCAAGCATTGTTACAGGCTGCCCACGGAAGTCGTTGAGTCACCACCCTGGAAGGTGTTTAAAAGACCTGTAGACGTGGTGCTTGGGGGCACAGCTTAGGGGTGGACTTGGCAGTATTATGTTAATGGTTGCATTTGCTGACCTAAAGGTCTTCTCCAACCTAAATGATTCTGTGATTCTATGAAGCTCTTTCTTAAAAATATAAACAAAAGAAACAAAAACAACAGCTACTGCACTTAGTTCTTTAAGATTTGTGTTTATGTCCTTAAAATATAAATTATGTTCCAAGTAGAAAACAGAGTGAGTCACATGTTCTGGTTCAGGCCTGCAGCTATCCAGAATTTTCACTTGCCAAGTATGATGGAAGCTAAGCTGACTCCATTAGCTGTTTTCCTTGGAACTAGGACTTGAAAAGAGTCCCAGAAATAAAAAGAGAGATTAGTCTAAGAGGTGTTTATAAGAAAGAAAAACTTAAAGATATCAGTATAAAAGAACAATGGTGCAGTTTTCATTATTTTTATTGAATCATATTTTATTAGTTCGGAAATTTTCTTTGTTATTGTATGTGCATCACCAAGAGAACATTCTTGTAGAAAATGTACATGTTAATATTCTAACTGGATAAATAACTCTAACAAATAGGTATCTATTTCCCAAAATAACCATGGAATGAGAAACCATCCAAGTCTTTCTTTTTAATGAATGTTATTGAACTGTTCTTCATAGTGTTAGATAGGCAAATGAAAGAAAAAATAATTATGTGATATTAAATTAAAAAAAAAAAACAAACAAGAAAAGAGCTAAAATAAATCCCACTTTTTGTTAACAACTGAAAAGACTACTAAGAAATTAAAATGAAAAGCTGCAAGCTTGGGTTTTTTTTTTCAGTCTGGGAAAATCGACACTTCAGTCTCCTATCTGGTTCAATCATCTTAAAAAAAAAGAATTTAGAAGAGCAAATACAATATATGCTTTTATTTAATGCCAAATTTTTTTTTAAAGAAAAGTTGAAAGTCCAAGTGATCAACTTGAAATGCTAAGAGATTAATACAGATTTTAAACCAATAATGTTATAGTGTATGATTATAATAGTGAATAAAATATTAATTTTTATTCTTAATATGTACATTTCAGCAAAGCACAAGTTGAGTAACTCAACTGGGAACCATTTCACATGAGCAAAGAGTTTTAGGTATCATTGTAGTTGAAATAAAGAGGTTGCTATACAAACTAGTTATTCAAGAGTAAGCTGCATAATGAAGAAAAAGTATCTGTTACAGTGACAATTATGCTTCTCATACTGATAATATGAATCATATTTATATATTTGTCTATTAACATTCCATAAATTAAAGAAACCTGGCATTTCCTCCACTTGCCTAATTCGTAGTTATTAAACATTGCCGTTCTCATGAATGAATTGTGGAAGAAGCAGCTTTTGAGAAGCACTGAGATGAGGAAAGGATACTAGCTTAAGGGCTATTCTGGGGTCAGCATTTTAGAAGTTTCTGGAAGAAAGGTGCATTCAACAGTCAAAACTGATTTCAATACCAGGAGAGGGAATCAGTGTCTACACTGGTGATGCATTGGAGGGGATTTTGACAATGGCTGTTTTTCAAGGCAGAGGCTGTCTACGGATGATTTGCCCTATCCAGATTGGAGGGGCTCTCAGGAAGCACAAGGGTGGTATTGATGCATGCCTGGTCTTCTGGAGGAAACCTAAATGCAGAAAAGGATGTTGCCATGAGGTTTGGCAAAATACGTGGACAGGGATGAAGGCAGCATAGGCAGAGGCCATATGACAGCAGCTTAGCGTTTAGTTAACTGGAATAACAAAAGGCTTTCAGAATTATTATTTCTGATCCAATCAATAATATGAAGAACTGGAACAGAGTAAGAAGACTGAAAGTGTTTTACTAGCAATGATTACCTCCAGCAATACATAAACTCCCTTATTTTCTCCCTTATTCTGTGAAGAAGATGAACTCAAATAAATCCACTTGTTGGAGAAATTTTGATAATTTATGTCTTCATTTATATTTTAAAAATGTTTTTTAGCCTTCTTAAAAATATATGTTATAATTACTCTCCTGTATTACTTTTTTCTAAGACTGTATTGGAATTAAGACTTGAAAGTGACAGTAATATTGAAAGAACGCCAACCCAAACAAGATAAACACAGATCAGGGTAATATCTCAGCTTTGCAGTGGAGGAATCTATTAACATTCCCTACCCCCTCTGCTCCCCCACCATTATGCAGTTTAAAAGACCTAAATCTTCCCAAAATTCAGCTTTTTAGCAAATCATATGGCCCCAGTTAACCTCAGATTTTTATATATAATGTATTTATGTAACTATATAAATGCAGCTGTTTACATAAATATATTTATTAGAGCTTCAAAAATGAAGAAAAAAACTTATTTCAACTTAAAGAAAATAGAATGAAGAAAACAAAATAAGTCAAATATGAAAAAGTCAAGGTGTGTTCTTCTCTTTTAAGAAAAAATGAGGGACAGTGAAGAAAAACTTATCACAACACAAAATAGTGGAGTTTTGAATTGGTTTTGAAATGTCCTTACAAAATATGAAAGCTATATCAGAAGTTTTAAAGAAAGGTGATATGAAGAATGCTTCATGTGCTCAGGCTACATGTGTGGATGTCCTAAGAAGCAAAGTCGTGTAAATACAGAGATTTAGAAAATAAAAGACATCCTACTGGCTCTATTGTTTCTTTCCTTCTGAGAGCTTACCATGCCCAAAGCCATGCTATTGGATCATGGGAGGTCTAGAGTCCATGGCATGGAGAGACTAAAAAAAGCAGACGCACACTAAGAAACAGCCCAGTGTGAGGCTTGACACTGTAGGGTCAACTGCACCAGAATGATGGAGTCCTCTTGCCACTGAGCTGAAATTCTGCCAAGACAGATGACCCTTGGTGGACCTGCCTATGTTTGTGAGTAGGTTCAATTGCCAGTTTATCCGTCTTTCTTTACCTTGTCTTTTAGAATCACTCCTCTTACAACGAGTGAAAATAGCACATATTTAGGTGCGTCAGGGGACAGGTGCAAATGCATCAGCAATTGTAGAAGATCAGCTGACATAAGACCCCTCCAATGCCACACCTAATTACATCTCCAAGGACTGGATTTTAAGATTGGGTAGAGAAAGGAATTTTCTGTGGAAAAGATGGGGAATTGTGGTATCTGATATACTTTTCCCCCACTGTTGTTAGTACAAAGTTATACATTCTTAAAACAAGTGAATAGGGTTTGTTGGGGTTTTTTTTCTAGTTACTTCAGCTAGGAAAAAAAAAACAAAACAAACCCCCCAAAAAACCCAAACATGAAATGAAATGTTTTAGAACTTTTCCTTTCTTACAAATTGCCAGTAAATCACAGCCCACCACAGATAGCAGCAGTGATATATTCACCCAAACCTATTGATTCTTGTATGAAGGAGGCTGAAAAAGACATATTAGTTCAGTGGTGAAGCATACAGTAGGGACAGATTTTTATCGTCTGATGACTTCATGTACCAACTTTTCATTTCGAGAAAGAAAAAAATCCATGGTCAATGAAAAAACTCCTCCTTTTTAATCCCCACACCTTTTTTCATGTGGAATAAGGAATTTGTCTATCTATCTCAGCAGATGCTGGGCTGAAATTATGTACTCTGATGTTATTCAAAATTAGCAATAACATTTATCAAAATAATAGTGATAACTTATTAATAAATTTTAGCTATTTTGTAATTCCATTATAGGAAACTTCAGTTAGCTACCTCTGAGAGTGTTGCCGTGAGTACCCTGCCTCGGTGTCTCTACTCAGCCTTTTCTAAGTATATACTAACTACAGTAAGTATAATAATAAGGTGGAGGGCATGAAAGAAGAAATAACCTTGAATGTTAACCTAATCAGTCTAGAACTCTATTTTCTAAAAATACTGTGTTTATTAAGCAAGATATAGCTGGTTTATTTACTGAAAACAATGACTTTCCCAGCTATTGCTAGGGAGTTTTTATGCACATTTTTCACAGAAGATTTTAGCCGTGCTTGTATTTGTAACAGAGTATTTGATGCTGTTGAAATGTAACATTACTGAGGGTAGAACCCTCAATTTAATCAGGAGGATGTGACACTTTAGGGCAGTATTTTTGCATGGATATTAAGCAGAGCATGTTTTCATCCTCTGCTTCTCATTTGTGCCTTTGCCATGGCAATCACTGAATGCTGCCTTTTTTAATGCTCTCCTAGGTGAAACTCTATCTGTCCCCCTCTCTAACAGTGAACCTGTCGAATTCACAGTTAATTGTCTCAGAGATCCCCTTTCATCCACCTGTGATCTGTTAGCAGATCAAAAAAGTCAGACACCACTTAAAGACCAGAGGGTCCTAAATCAGCCTTAAGCTTCTGCTTTTAATGGCTTGTTTTGACGGCGGGGTGGGAGCACGTGGTTCTCGTGTTATGTCTGGCTGCCCTGGAAGTAGGTCAAGGCAAGCCCCCCATGGGAGGCACGGCCATGCCTTTCATCTCCAGCCTGCGCTGGCCTGGGCTCTCTTGCAATTGCATTAGCAGCCCAGCTCCCTGCAAATTAAAACCACAAGGAAAAAATATGCAAGGCATGAACAGTCCTGACAGCTCTAAATATTTAGGCTGTTGAGAAGGACAATGAGCATCTGTAAAAGGAAAAGGTCTTAAGTGTGGACTAGTAGTTAAAAAATCACATTTGTCTTTAGTTTTATTATTTTTCTGATTATTTTGTGGGTAGGTTTTTCTTCAGACACATATTTTCCATTTTAGATTTTTTTTTACTGTACATGTATAATTTGCTTGAGCAAGAATAAAATTAAGATAGTTTCCCTTCTGCAAAACATTGTTTTTAGTAAATTAAGTTTGATGCTCAAAATATATTTTTTCTCCAACAAAATACATGAAAAGGAATGACACCCCAAACCCTACATTAGTCTCTTTTTAGTTCTCAAAATATTAAATAATTTTTTAGCATGTTAAACATCTCCCATAGAATGGTATAAAACTGTACAGTAGGAAGTTCTTTTATTGTAGTCTCTGATCTTGATTCAAAGGCAGTTCAAAGAGCTACTAGACTACAAAAGCAATTGTTTATGTCCTCTAATTAAAAGGAATAAAACTCAACATTTGAGATAAACTTGCAAAAGGGATCTACTCTTTAGAAAAAAAAAATAACAAGAACAAAATAAAACAATTATAATCTATAAATATTTTTTAAAAGGCTTTAAGCAATTAAGTAATGAAGGAAATTAAAGATGATACAAAGCATTGGTCATGTTATTGTTACAGCATATTCATAGTACAAGAACATGTTTTAAAATTCCATTTTTATGAGCGATATTTCTAATGCTGGTATGAATTTGGTCTGTACTGAAACTTAACAGAAGGAAGTATTCATTCTTGATTCAAGTGGAATTTCTGTATTTGAAAACTTTTGTAGAATCAGTTCATTAGTACCAAAGATTGTATGTTTGTCCTTATTGTACATGCAACCTTGTTAACTTTAATGAGTCAGTTCATGGTCTAAGGCAGCAGAGGAAATAAGCAGGAGATCTAAATTATTTAGTCAGGAATATGAACTCAATCAATACTTGGTGATCTGTTAGGAGACCTGTAGCAACTCTTAGAGCTGTTGCTCCTCACAGGCAATACTTAAAGAAAAACATCTGCAGAATCTGTCACAGAATCTGTCAGGTTTTAACACAGTCTGTTGTGCACAGGTATAGGATTCATACTACTGTAAAAAAATGTTTTGTTTGAGTATACAGAATTGGTATAATTGGAGGAAATATTAAGTATATATGTATATATGTATATATGGATAAGTATATATGGATACTCCAGTAGCACTATGTCAGAAGGATCTGATTCAAATTTTACTGAACTGAGTAGGAGCTCTCTACAAAACAATGTGTATTGGACTCTAGCTTGTCCAATTGTCATGGAATAAATTTTAGCAAACATAGCTTAAGAAATTGCTTTCATCCTGTGATTTTGAATTCTTTCTCTTAACTTGAATTTTGTCTTTCTAAAGCATTACTCAGGTAAAGTGGTTTTAGGCTGATAAAGTTCATATAGACATTTAAGAAGTAGTAGGATTATGATTTCTAGATAGGCTGCAAGTAAGTAATTTATGTCAAGCTAAAGCTTTACGCTTAAAAGAATTATAGCTGCCATTCTTAATGCAGTAGTGTAGTATTATATATTTTCCTTACGGTCTAATGATTGTCTGTCATTAGGGAGATCTTTAGCACTCTCATCAGTAATAAGCCAAATTCAGGTGGCAGGGAAATTACAGTGCACTTTTCTCCAGAGGAGATAGTCTTTATTCTATTGTTTGTCTTCCTAATTGTATGTACTTTTTCTATGCTTCATATGTTGTTAATTGCTTTTCTGAGCCCTGTGTTGTCAATTCACTGATTAAAACAGTAAATTTTGTTGCCTTTAACTTCTGCTTATTAACGAATTACACATATTTACAAATGTGTGGCTAATTCTATTGCTCTCTCTGATCTGCATAATAGGTTTTTAAGTCTTTACTTTGATTTCAGTAAGAAATTTGTGCACAATGAAAATCGCTTCAGTGACTGCTGAAAAGAAGGCTTCAGACTAGATGTTGGCTGCACCAGTTTATTTCAGACAAAAGACATAAATCTCTTCCCATAATTCTGTTTAATATCAGCACTGAGAAAGAATGCTCGTTAAGTTTGAGAAGAAATAGACTAGGGGTTATGTAACAACTTGATCCTAGGCCATTATCAGTTTGTCCACTGATGTGATTCACATTTATTACGTGTATCTTTCTAATATGTCATATGGTCTATGGTATATGGACCAAAAAATTCTGGAAGATACAAACATGGTACAAGGTAGTCATCCAGTGCTGAATTTGTATATTTGTTCATTGTTCTGCATACTTAAAGTATGTTCTTCTTTCCTTATACAGGTTTGGCTCATTCCAACATCCACACAGAAGACTTGGAAACAGATTCTAATTTTGTTCATTTCCACTAGTTTTCAAAGCACAGTGGTGTTGACCAGTCATCCCAGTGGCATTACGCACTAACCTTAGGCAAACACCAAAGAAAACAATTCAGTCAACTAACTTATGGAAACCAGCAAGCAACTCAAGTCTTCTGTGGTGGGCCAATCAAAGGGGGCAAGCTGTGTTGCCTATAATATATCAAAGGGTTGCAATTGCCTTCCAAAAGCTCAGTTACTTCCCTGTTTGCCTGTTGCCTGAGGATGGTGCAACACTGACTATGAATTTTATAGTCCTTGCCTTTCTATGTTTGACAACACTTTTGCAAAGATGCACAAGGAAGGTAGTATTATTTCTTTTAAACATCTGCTGAATGCAGCTTCCTCCATTCAAGCTAACATGCTCCTCCTTCTCAAATTTTAGCCAGGTATCTACATTAATATACACATTGAGCACACAAACATGTGAAAGCTGAGGAGAGCTGAGGTGGGGTCTCACCAGGCCAGAGTAGAAGGCGGGAAAAACCTCTCCCTAGACCTGCTGGCTGCATTTCTTTTGATGCAGCCCAGGATACAGTTGGCTGCTTTATCTGTGAGTGCACATTGCTGGCTCATATCCAGCTTTTCATCCATCAGTACTCCCAAGTCTTTCCCTGCAGGGATGCTCTCAATCCCTTCCTTGCCCAGCCTGCACTGATACTAAGGGTTGCCCTGACCCAGATGCAGGATGTTGCACTTAGCCTTGATAAACCTCATGAGGTTCACATGAGCCCACTTTTTGAGCTTGTTCAGGTTGCTCTGGATGGTATTCCATCCTTCAGTGCGGTGTCAACCACACCACTCAGCTTGGTGTCATCTTCAAACTTGCAGAGGGTGAGGGACATCATTTATTACCATTCTCCATCTGGATATTGAGTTGTTTACCACTACCTGGACTTGTGCAAAGTGTTCAACACTGTGCCACATGACATCCTTGTCTATAAATTGGAGAAACATCACTTTGATTGATGGACCACTTGGTGGATAAAGAACTGGCTGGATGGCCACACGCAAAGAGTTGTGGTCAATGGCTCAATGTCCAGCTGGAGACCAGTA
>JANHGB010060855.1:0-11366 GCA_026283785.1 Coracopsis vasa
GACCGATCAGGACACTGCATGGCTGTTGGCATGGGGGAACAAGATTAACTGTTCAGGGGACTGTTGAACAATGAGTGTATTTTCATCTGAGCAGCTAGAAATAACCCACCCATGTGGCTCCTATGTTACCCCATCCAATGTGCTTTTCTTCTGGGACCTGCCAGTGCCCCAGCATTGGCACTGTCTGGCCATCCCAGCTGTGGCACCTGGCTTCAAACTAAGGTTGGGCAGGTGCCACTTCCAGGATGCTGGCAGGGACAGGCAGCAGCTGTAAAGATGAGTGTTCATTCTGCTCAGGGCAGGGAGCACCAGGGTTGGGGGAAGTCCTCAAAAACTAAAGAATTAGAAGTTAAATCATCTATGCAGAAAGTCTGTGAAAATCTGAGTCCTCTCCTTGGGACAATGAGACATTTTTGTCTATTGGGTACCATCAACAAACCCAGCAATTGCAGTCTGTGCCTCTACTTAGTAACAGAATAGTAAATCCTAGGTGGATATTTCAGTTGTAGTAGGGAGAAAAACTGCCAGATGTTTAATGGTAACTTCTGCATTTGCACTATTGGGAGTGAGTAGGAACACTTTGGGCATCTCAATCACCAAAAGAAGATGACTGTTCACTCGCAAGAGAAGCAAAAGTTGCAATTGTTAAATAAGAAAGACTAAGTTAAGACATCAGCTCCAGTGTAAATCGTTTCTAAGAACTAAACATTCCTCATTTCCCCTCTGAAGGTCCACTGACTGCTAGAGAGTGACCATGGGGTACAAGTACATGCCAGGCTCAGGACTCAGGTAGGTATAATTGATAATAAAAGATAATGAAGAGCTCTTTACCTGGGTTGGCAGCAAGCTGACCATAATGTGACAACTCTTTTAATGTGAAGAAAAGCTACTGCTATCTCAATGCAAAATGATGCATTAAATTACACATGCCTTGTGACAGATTACTAATGTATTAGAAAGTGTCCAAAATTAGTTTAAAGAGCCTGGTTTCAATAGCACAAGAGATATGTGAAGTAAATCTCCTTCTGCACCTAATTTGCATTAAAGACCATAGAAAGTTCTATTTTTTTATGTAGGCATAAAAATACATAGACAAGAAAAAGAGACAATGAATAAGAGTGGCTTAGGATACATGAATAGCTTCTGTTGCCATGTGATTGTAATTTGTCTCAACTCTGAGGGCTGCAACTGTCTTCTTCATTAGTCATTAGAAGGGTTATGAACTGCACTTAAATGGATGGCATTTGCCCACCAACAAAATGGAAAAAGAAAGAGATATAGTTTGAGAAAATAATTGTTTTCATGTTAAAAACCTTGTTTTCTTCAGCTTGGATGGGTGATTAAATATATCTCTTTTTTTAACTAATTCCTTAGCTCAAAATTCTCCCATTTAAAAAATGTATTTTGCAAAAGTAAGTAAACCAATGGGAAATTAGATTTTTGAAATTTTACCTGCATCTTTTTTACATGGTTGGGTGCAATCACTTATGCCTTTGTGGACCATGTGTTTGTTGTGCTGTGCTACATGATACAGACTAACATGCACAATACAGTCGCTCTGAGCTAAGCTGAGCTAAGTATATCTGAACATGTTACTGGCTTTCCTCACATACGATTAAAGCACTGACCTATTCCGTACTAAAATGAGTGCCTGGGTGTTTTTTCTATATCCTAAGCTGACCTCTGAAAAGCAAAGGAGTCAGATCTACATTGTGTGGCTGTCTATAGCACTGACTTACTTACTAAACAGCCTATTCGGGAACTCAAGTACTTGCAAATGACACTTAAACCTCTAACTAAGCCTTAAACCAACTGACTTCACATCTACCGGCATGGTTATTTTTAATCCTCTACCTCATTTCGCACACCAACAATAATGTCATGTCTGGCAAATTGGGATGATCTGGCTTAAAAATTCAGCGGCAGACATATTGAAAAGACCAGAGAAAATGGAGAACTCAACCCTGGAAAATGCAGCCCGTTGGAGCAATGCCAGAACTCCTTAAAAACAAATCAGCTCAGGATCATAGAGGCAAAATGGCGAAATCATTTCCAGGCTTTTTTTTGACTCATTATTTCCATGTTGTTGTTAGCAGAGAGTGGTTTTGCTCATCCCTAGCTTTGTGTATTCAGCAGGTGTGGTGCTTTGAAGGGCATATGATAATCCTGTGCTTTTAATACGTGACCACATCAGCAATCAGAGGCAACTACCGTTAAGCAGAGTAGCTGCTGGAAGTGCTGTGAGAATCCTCCTGGCAATTCTCTCTCAATCCCGGGCACATCGCCCATGGGAGAGAAAACAGAGGAGGAGGCAGCCAGAGACTAAAGCTGGTGGAGCAGTTGCAGCCACCATCAAAGCAGAAATGGCCTTGGCATTTTCCTCAGTTAGATCTGGGTTTCCTCTGTTCCTAGCAATTAACTGCCTCTTTGGTCAGCCCACTCTCAGGGCTTCTGGTAAGCCCACTCTCAGGGCTTCTTCCTCTGCCTGCCTGCTCACCTGGCCTGCTGCCTTGCTTTTGGCTTCCTGTTTGACTTGCCATGAGGTCAATGGGGATGCAATGGGGGATGCCTGTACCCCATCCTCTTCACAGGGCTGGCGCAGCAGGACTCGAGGCTTATTTTGTCTCTTGGCACATCCAGGCTTCTGAGAGACTGAAATTCAGGTGAGGAAGGCAGTGAGTGATGAAAAGCTGCACACTTTAATTAATATGAAAATGAATTAACTTTGCCTGCAGGGGATCAGCTGCTTTTAAAATGTGACTGGCTTACTTACATAGATGATGTAATGTAAGACAGATGCTGGAAGGACGCACACAGCAAAAACATTTACCGGGCATGTGCTACTTAACAGCAATCAAGGTGCAATTTTTCAGAGCAATAAAGTGCCATAAATCATATGGTGGATACTTACCATCCTGGAAAGATAGACATGTATTACGTGCCTCAAGTGGGAACACAGTGTGATGTAATCAGCAAAAAAGGGATAATGCACTACTCCTTCCTTGCTGTGAAATATCATGTTGGATGGCTAGCAGTGCATTGCCTAGCACATGAAGCTTTTTCATATGAAGTTGTCTCATCAGTGAACTGGTCAGAAACACATGGCTCTTACCAGAATAGTATCCTGGGTTTGTCAGGAAGATGGGGAATCATTCCTCTTGAATAGAGAACTTCTGTGCACCACTTCAAGAAATAATCAAGCATTGTTTGTGGGACCTTCTGTATAAAAGCACAGATTGTCTCTTCATAAAATTCTGTATATCTAGAGCCAAAATCCTTCCTGTGTTATTCTAGTGGGAATGATAGCAGAAGCATTTGGCATGTGGAATATGAATCTTTCTTTGAAGTTTTGCTTTAGGATAACAGGTCTTCTGGATGAAGCATTAATTGCAATTCAGTGGCAAATGAAACAAAGGTAATATTGGTAAATAAGAAACTCTAGGGGGTTAACTCTGAAAAGCAGCGCCAGTCTGCAGCAGAGGAAGAAGAAATGGATTAATAATATTAGTATGCCATTCACCCTGATTCAATTTACCAAGTTACCCTACAGGACTGTAACACTTGATGGCACCTTCAGATGCACAACAGTACAACCACAAAGAAATTCCTTAATGTCAAGGAAAGACTTGAGGAGAACACGGTGTCCAAGTCTGAACTGGACAACAGCTCAGGATAAGATAAAGTTTGGGTATGAGTAGGAGGCAAGTTCAAGGCTCCTTTTCAAAAGGATGGAATTTCACAAAATGTTCTCCTCATTTTGGCTCTGATGAGCTGTCTCAGAAGATTTCCACTGTTATGGGGAACATTTAAACACCAGAGCTGGAAAGGAAGGCTCCATTCCAGTTCATCTCCTTCCTACAATCCCAGCAGAGGGCTGAGATTACACTGTAGCATATCTCGTCCTTATTCCTTACCAGTGGGCACTTGAAACTTTGAATGCTCAAGGAGTCTGTCCAGAAACAAGTGAGAGCTAAATGGGCCATGTAGTGCTGTGGCTAAGCGAGTTTTTGCGCTTGGACTTCTAGTCTCTGCCCTTTAGCCTTGTGAGGGTCTCACAGCAAAAAAAGAACAGAAATGCGGCAGTTGCCCTTATTTTGGTGTTAATGTTATTCATGCCTTACTATTTTTATCCATGCACAAAGCCAGCTTATGGTTCAGAGCTCAGCTGGGCTACTGCTGAGCTCAGCAGGACCAAGGAGCCAAAGCTGCTGCTCTGAAGAAGAGGCTGCTTCTGCCTCTTGAGAAGGGGGGTGCCAGCTGAACTCCAAACTCAGCAGGAGCTGTGGGCAGGAGCTGGTCTGTCCCTTTCTCAATCAGTTGAAGGCTCCTGGCTCCTAAGCACTGCTGATTTCTGAGGTCTTCAAAAGCGGTGAGACACATGCCTAAGTGGCAGAGCTCAGTGAAGATTTCTGTGCTCCAGAAACTGCTCCTCAGGGGAGCAACAACTCTCCTCCCTGCAGAGCAAGAATTTGTAACCCTCTCTGAGCTAAAACTGGGTTGCAGCTGCTACTGTGCAGCTGTCCATCCCTCCCAGCAGCAAATAGTGCTGGCGATGCCCTGCTGATGCTCAGGAAGGGCTGGAGTCCCAGAGTCCCTGCCTTGCCTCTCACAAAGACCGGTGGTAATCTGCAGCTGTGGGAGGTGATGGCTCTTGATGCAAGTTTGGGATCCTGCAGAGTCTCAGCAAGAGCAGTGGCAGCACAGATTGGAGTCTTCTCCTCATCAGAAGTGGCCCTCTGCCCATCCCAGTGAGGTGCAGGCAGGGCATACTGCTACATAATAACCTGCTGCAGGTACCAATTTGTATAATTTCTCATTCCTGGAGGAAAAATCTTGCATGGGAAAAAATGCTCTTTTTTTCCCCCCCACTCATGACACGTTCCCTTTTCTAATTTGGAAGAAATGTTAGTTTGTTCTGTTTGGTTGAATATATTTTGTTGTTGTTGTTGTTGTAGTTTTGTTTTTGCTTCCAAAATATCCTACTTTTGCTTTGAAATGCAGCTGATAAATTGTCTAGTTCCTTTTTCTCCATGCTCTGACTAAACGCTTTTCTCTGTCAGTATTTTGTCTTTCAATCTAGCATACCAAAGCAGTGCAGGGTGCAGAGGAGACAGGTTTCCCATGCAGGAAAAGGAGACCCATGACAGAAAAGAGGAGTACTGTGGGTGGGTGCTTTGGCAAAGTGCATCGCTGCATTCTTGTTTGTGACAGAGGCGTGTTTCCAAACCAGGCCCTTGCTCCAGCTGCCGTCATCAGCATGGGAAGAGCTAAAAATCATCTGTGGTGGGAAAAAGAAAAGAGGATTAAGGAAACAAAAACGAAAAGGATGACCTCTTATTCTGGGTAGCAGTTTGCCTGGAGATTGAGAAATATGCAAAGCAAATTAAGAACAGATCCCTGCTAGCTTGCAATTTTGGAAAAGCCAAGGCAGCACCAGGATTCAGGTAGGACAGCAGTGCACACCAGCCCAGCATGGTGGCATCCTGTGGGAAAAGCTACTGCTTGCCAAGATACCTGACACAAACTGTGATTTTCAAATGGTGGCATACTGGGCCCATCAGAAACCCTCTTTATCTCTCCTAATAAGCACAAATAGACTGTGGTACCTTCCAGTTCTATGCCTCCTTAGACAAGGGCTCTCACACCCTTTTGATCCATTGCTGCACAGTGTTTTGATGGTGTCCCCACTTGCACAGCCCTAAAATGCTTGGTTTCATTCTTTCATCTTCAAGACACTTTGATTATTTGCTTCTAGGCCAAAGGACCAGAATATCCATACAACTCTACCAAAATCTACTCCAGGATGTGTAACAGTTATGTATTGGCTGTTGACATATGCACAGCTGTAAACAAACCTGTTTTGTCCCTCTGGGAACAGCTAGAGATTGGAAACCTTCTTTAAGAGCAGACCTCTATCTTCAGTAGACTTGGTGAGATGAAAAGCAATGTGGGATGTCAGCCGAGGAATTTATGCTGTGTCTTTGCCCAGACATTTGTAAGTAGTACTTCAACAGGCAGTTTTAGACAGGAGGAGCACCAAATGCATATATTGTACTTTTTATAGTTGCTAAGAATTGCATTCTGGGAATACACCTGTCATTTCATTGTATGGCAACTAAATTCATTGCAAACACTCCCATTCTATGCAAACATGCCCTCCAAGTAGGAACATTATGCACATTTTTAACAGTGAGATTAATTAGGTAATGGAACAAATTTTCTGTAGTAATCCAGTTAATTTCCAGCATTTATAGACTTTAATCAAGACTGAAAGGTGCCCTGACCCCATCAGGAGTCATAGTCTTGATAGTGAAAGTACTTGGTAAAATGGCTTTTGGTTTGTAGTAGGTGAAACTAAATTATGGCTTTGAATCCGTGAAACCAATTCTGTTTGAATGAACAGTAACCCAATTTCTGGTGGTTCACATGGTGTATTTTCACACTGCAGTTTGCTGTTCCAAAAGCAGGACAGCTTGTTTAAATCTGAAATGATGAGTTTCTCCAGCTCCCCTGAATAACAGGCAGAATGCTGAAATCCACTGGAGTATTCCAACATGGGCTTAGTGCGTTGTAGGATAAACAAAACATAGAAAAGTAAAATCGACATAAAATCCTATCAGTCATAAGAAACTGGTGTTTCACAAACGCATGAGTCATGAAACACTGGGAGTTTGTTTTTCCTATGTGGGTAGAAAGACTGAAGCTTTAAACTATCTTATAGACCAAAATAAAATGTGGCCTCTTCAAGAGAAAAAAAAAAAAAAAAGTCTTATTCTTGGCTGCCATGTGAATAGAAATACCTGGATTTTGTAGGGTCCATTTTAATCCCATTTAGATCCCATAGGCAAATATGGGCTAAAACACAACAGTAAGTAAGTGTAAAAAAAATTAAATCTGAGAGGATGGCTGGTTTTAATGCAGATGAACTAGAGAAGAGGGGTTTTCCAGGACTGCACCATCCCATGCCTCACAGGGTGAGATGGCTGCCCGCCTGGCACAGAGGAGACAAGAGACTTGCTCGTGCCTTTGCTGCTTCCTGTGTCTGACTACAGCCCCAGATCTGAGAAATTCTGCTCAGGAGGTCACCCTAGCACTCCTTCCTCTGGGAGCTGATGGGTTTATCAAATGCAAGACACTGATATTTGCTAGTACATGTAGGCTATGAACTCCTTAGGTGAGGCAGGAATATGTCTTTTGATAGATGAACTGTTTGGTGCCCTGATCTCTTGACTTGGCCTGTGGCTGTTGCAGCGATGCACATGTTGAATGCTACTACTTCATTTAACACACACTTTCTCAGCAGAATTGCAAAAAGCTACTGGCAGGCTCATCAGAAAATTCTGATAATTTGGCCTACTTCAAACTGCACCTTTTCAAAGCAACGCAGCATTTAGTCCACTGACATTTTTCACAGGATGAATAAAACATCTTTCCAGTGAAAACTGGCAGGAAGAAACCAAGCTAACAGAACAGTAGTACTTTGAAAGCACAAAGATTTCTTTTATTTATCTTTGAAAAAACATTTTCTAGATATCTTGGATTTTCATTTTATTCAGAGAATCTCAGTATTGACTACTCCAGCAGTCAATGTTAATTCCAGTACTAATTCCTATAGACTATTCCATCACAAGATGTAATAATTTTTGATAGTGTCAAGAACAGAAATAAATGTTTGAGATAGATCAGTGTGAACTATAGAATATCAAGGTATCAGAAGACTATTTTGCACATACATGCAAGAGAAATACAAGGTCTTCGAAAAGAATTTTAAAATCAGGCTTGAGTATTCTTGTGAGATGAGAAAGATGCAAAGAGACTTTTTATCATGGCCTGTTGTGATAGGATGAAGGGTAATGGTTTTAAACTAAAAGAGGTGAGATTCAGGCTGCATGTGAGGAAAAAACTCTTTACAATGAGGGTGGTAAAATACTGGAACAGGTTGCCCAGAGAGGTGGTGGATGCATCTGGAGACATTCAAGGCCAGGCTGAATATGGCTCAGGACAACCTGATCTAGTTCAAGATGTCCCTGCAGGGGATTGGACTATATGAACTTCGAAGGTTCCTTCCAACCCGAACTATTCTATGATTCTATGATCTATAAGGTCCCTTCCAACCCAAACCATTCTAGGATTCTATGATAATTCACAACATTTACTACCCAAGTCCGGAGTACTCTGAACTTCTATCCTGTTGGCTAATGGCTCCTTAGCATCTCCCCACTCTCTGATCTGGGGTAACACATTGCAGAGAAGATCTGTAACACACCCAGCACACCAGCAGGTCACCCAGATGATGCCTCAAGGGAGGCAGGTGGAGCCAGGGGCTGCCCAGAGCAGCTGCCACCAGATGTGTGTGAAGCAATGGGCAGAGAAGGAAAAGGGCACAACAGCCTATATTCTCCAGCTAGGAATATTCTTCATTCATGCAGCTGCTGTTGCCAGCAAGATAATTGTGTAGTGAATAATATAAAGGAGTTTTCTAGTGATTGCTGCCCAGTGATGTCTTTCCATCTCTAGCATGCAGAGAACAAAAATTAGGTCAAGACCTCATTTTTAATGTTTTAGTTGCTGTTGGACTCTGTAAGAGAGGCCAAGACAGCTATGCTAAGGCAAAAGCAGAAACAAAGAGGGTTGCTACGTCAGAGGTGGGAGGATGAGGGGCAGCTGCACCCCACTGTGACCTCCAGCACTCCTGCTGCAGCTAGAGTTGCCAAGGTGGCCATGGGGCTCCCCTTACCCAGGCTGTTCATCCATGCTCAACACACTGTGCATCTCATCAGCTGGAAATGGTGCCTCTTGATGTCCATCTTGATAGAGCCTACGGCTTTTTTTTTATATTGAACATCTATTTTCATTTTAACATTGGCAAGAGGAGACAGGAAAAACCATTGTGAAGGTACGTGCCATTTCTCTCTCCATTGTGAGTAACTGCTCTTAATAGAAGGATCAGAAAGAAATGAAAGAGAGGAGGAATGACATTTTTTTTTTCCACAACACTATTGTGATAAATTTGTGCTTCATCTTTTTTCCAAACTTATTCTGCAGGGAGTTTTTTAGGCTTCATAGGCCCTTCCTAGACTTCTTTATTTCTGCCAAGTCAATAAGAGACAGAAGGCTGCTGCTTTTAATACCTAGTGATGACAGCAGTATTGATGTTTGTTATGTTTTTAACAAAAACAAACACCTCTTGCTGAGTCAACACTAGCTTTTGGACTGAAGTAGTGTTGCTGCTGAGAAGTGAATCCCCTGATTGTCCATAAATGCCACACGCTGGCTGCATTGGCAGAGCAGCTGTGGTGCACAAACTCGATTCCTCTTGGAAAAGAGCCAAACTGTAAGTTTTGCTCCTGCTGGGCACCAAAAGGGTACAAATTCCTAGCATAGGCACAACCAAAGAGTCCCATTTTGGTTTAGGCACCATGTCATGGGCAGAAGGGAGGCAGAATAATGTTTTAGTCAAGGCACATGTAGTTCAGTCAAGAAAATACTGACAATTCTTAAATTCAGCACAATCCACCTAAAGACCGTACTCCCTCCTATGCATCTGAGATGAATGAACAGCTCACACCAAGGACTTTATCAGACAACTATACACAAGTGCATACAGAAATATATTTATTGCTGTTAATCTTCATTTGTTCTAGAGCAGGACTGAGAGTATGGGGGAGCTGAAGGGACTAATTGAACAATATTGTGCAATCCTACAGAAAGACATGATTCACATCACACATCTTGCACTCCTATTAATTGATGGGCAATACAAACAACCTCTGTGAGTAATATGATCAAAATTCTGTCAAAGAATTACTGCTCACACCAACAAGTTAGAAAAAAACCCACTTTGTGTTTGTCATTAAAGGGACAGAGCATGTTCATGAGCTGAATTAATGCTTTTATTAGCAGCAGCATTACTGGTATCAGTCATAATTAGAATGACCTCTGTAACTCATGCAAATATTTCTAAATTTCTTGCAATGAAATTCACCCTCGTTCAATTTCTTGCTACAATTTTTAATGATTTCTACTCATTCAAAGCAACATTGGCTTTCACATTCAAGTAGGGCAGAATAGCAAAAAATGTAGAGTATACATGTACCCTAGATAAACTACTGTGCTGAAAAAGTTCCATTTCCCCTATATTTAGACAGTTTACTAAAAAAAAAAAAAAAAAAGAAAAAGCAGCACCCTCTATCTTGTGTCCGTTATTTAGGGGGGGGAAAAAGTGAAAAGAATAGTACATTGATGCAAATAATTCTTAATTTATACAAAGAACATGATGATTAATATCCCCCCCGTGCACCTTTCTGAACAGAGAAAGTGTAACTGCAATGATTCTGACTGGAAATGATCTCTTCTTTCAAGTGAGTGGGAGGTGATGTGCAGGTGCTTACACTGAGGAAGGGAGGGTGAGGTGAGGGCAGGGCCTGGCTGGCCTTGCTCCTCTAGCAAAGCTTCCTTCTGAACTGCATTCACCCTGTGTTTAGCAGAACAGTGTTCTCCAGAGTGAATGTCTGCCTGATTTTCTTCTGAAGTGTGAAAGTAAACAGTTTAAGAGAGGTTAAAAATCACACTTTGTGGGGAAGCAAAAGAAGATGCAGATAAAACAGCGTGAGATCCTACTGGCCAGGGTAAACGCACTAATACATTCTGCAGTATTTGAAATACTGTGAAAATTTCATTGCAACATGCTGAGAAGCACAAGTTAAATGAAATGTTGACTACTTCTAGCCAGGGTTTTCTCAGTTTCTTGGGGATGGCCCAGCTTAATATGGGATGAGCCAGCAGATCTGATCTTTGCCCTTGTTCTAGAAATCAGTTATCTGGCTGCAGTGACACTGATACTTTGCTTATAAATAAGGAGGTAGTTACTCCCTTGCAAAGATTAAATCACATGCTGTAGTGAGCTGTGGTTCATCCGAGCGAAGCCAGGCTGGGAATGGGGAGCTGCTCAGTTTTGTTGTGTTTTAACCTTCGCGAGTTTCCTTAATATGCACTGAGGGCAGCAATGCCTCAGTACTGCAGGCAGGCAGACCTCACTGCAAGACCCCTGGGAGCCCCCTGACCCGGCTTGGCCCAAGGAACCTCAAGCACCAGCTCTGTTCCACAAGGATATGGGCACTGCTTCGCACCCTCCTTTCCGGGTGGGATGCATGGCTGGTTTGAGGAAGTGTTCCCACTTGAAGTATTGTGTATAGTTCTGGTGTCCCCAACATAAAAAAGGACATGGAGTTGTTGGAGTAAGTCCAGAGGAGGGCCACGAGAATGATAAGAGGGCTGAAGCACCTCCCGTATGAAGACAAGCTGAGAAAGTTGGGGCTGTTCAGCCTGGAGAAGAGAAGGCTGCATGGAGACCTCATAGCAGCCTT
>JANHGB010060858.1:0-11521 GCA_026283785.1 Coracopsis vasa
GTGACATGTTTGCAAATTACAACACAGTTCTGACACATGTGCTGACCAAAAAAAAAATCTCGTTAATGCTGTAAGGTAGGTTCAATGCACTACAGATTTATTACTGAGTCCCAGTCCAGGTCCCCATCTTCTTCTGTGCTCCATACGACATTCTCATCCTGTTTCTTTGGGTCCAACAAAGTTTCAGGCTGGATATCTCTTCTGGGGCTTGTCTGGGCCTCTAGAAAAACATATGAGAGATTTTCTTGTGCTAGAGGAATTTGTCAGAATGGAGTAGAACATATAGATGCTCAGTGACCTCACAGATGAATAAGGCAGATAAAGATGCCAGTTTGTTACCCAGCACAGAAAATAAATATTGGAGCACAGAGAGATTGAAGTACTATGTTTGAGGGGCAGGAAATGTATTTTCAGATTGCTTTGATTTTCAGGCATTCTTTTACTAATTTATAAAACAGTCAGTGGGTGCTGAGTACACTAAGTGCTCTGTGCTCTGCTTTGTAACACTCACTTTTTAGCCTGTGGGTTTTCATTAAGCTAGGTTCCATTCAGCTGTATTTCAAATGTAGTCCAGATGACTGTCCACTGCAGGCTGTTAACTAAAAAGTCAATAAAGTACAGTGTTTAGTCCAGTTGGGTCTTTTCCATTAATCAGACTACATAATCTTCCAGTAACAAAGTAATGCTGATTTTATAGACTACTTACATAAAGCCTAATAATTCCCCATTCATCTTAAGCTAACATATACTTTAGAATGGATTAGTTAGGAAGAGAAAATGGTAGTATTTTCAGCATAATTGATACTGACAAGAATTAACAGTCCCCTTCCATTTGCTTTTATTTCAATGATTGCTGTATAAATGAATTGCTTTCACATTATATAGCTGAGTTGGCTCAAACATTCTGACTCAAGAAACCCATTTGTGCTAGACTTGAATCTGTTACTCATAGACAGAAAGACACTGAAGCTCCTCTCTGCGCCTGGCTAAAATAATTCAGTAGTGTTCATCTGTCATATTTTTCACAAAATTTTGGCAAGTTCTTTCTTTCATTATCTGTTCTTTCTTGCTTCTTTCTTTCATTATTTTTCAAAAAAACATTTAAGGTATAAAGACACTATGTTGTCCTTCTCTCCATCACTTTTCCATTAGATGATATCCAGATGTATTTACAAACTGAGCAAAAAGAGGTTTCCTACGTGTACAGGCAGCAAAATAATCAGAAAGTGCAGAATGATGCAGCAGACACCAGTCCTAAATCTTAGTAATAATACACAGAAAAAAAATAATATCAGCAAAGTTAAAAACTCTCAATTACAGAATATCTTATGTTTGCATTTACTAATCTGTGTACAAATATACACTTGGGTCAGAGATTCTATAGATAAGAAGCACAATTTCAAATTCATTTCATTTCAAATTCATTTTATCACCATTGGTTTTATAAATACAGTTATATTACAAACATATGCATTGTTTACAAATAATTACATGGGATTTTTTTTATTTTCATTGCGGTGGTACTTGAAAATAATCATGGATCAATTGGCTTTTTTTCCAGATTTTGTATGAAGTCAGGATAAAATGATGGCACTTTTTGTATTTACAGTCTAAATTGTTCGTGCATGTCTTTGTACATCAACATTTTCCAAGGCTATGTTAGACAGCTCCCTGGGGTTAGTGGATTACTTCTCAGTGGTCTGTGAAAGGCTACTAAAATAAGCAGGTTTATTACCAATAGACTTCAACTCCCCCAGGGACCCATAACTCTGTTGGGAAACTAAAAAAATGTTGAAATCAGCAATAGTTCTGCAGTGGTTGATAGAATGGTATTTGCAGCAGTCACTGAGCAACAAAATCTCTCAGTAACTGCCTCAGACTTTAATCATTGCTTTCATATGTATAGACTTCTCTCATGTGTACATTTGCCTAGGAATGAGGTGGAAGTTTTTTCTGTACTATACTCTGTTAAGATGTTCTGTTTATAAATATTAATTATTTCATCTGTATATAAATTAAACCAACAGTGATACCACTGGAAGTTTTTTCTTTTATTGCTACTGAGACTTAGTGTTTGAATCATTTTAACCAAAATTAAACTGATAAATGTCATTCAAGCTTTAGGAAGGGAGTGAGAACACAATCTCCTGAAACTACTTACTAACACGTAACAGCAATTCGAACTGAAAACAAATAGAAAAACTACTTCCAACAACAAAGAATTCTCAGCTGCTAAGGAATCTCAGAGGTGAAGAGGTAAAATGAAATTTATATTTTGCAGTAGTAATGGAAATTTTGTAATATTTAATAGTGTCCCACGGGGTGATATCTAGAAAGTTTTATCAAGTAATATTCTGATTCTTCGTATAATGCTGAGGACATAAGGGGTAGTTCTACCTTCGAAACTGCATGAGGTAAGATTATGCAATATCATTTGCTGGTCACAGTCTCCAAAGCAAGGGCTTAATTAGCATGCAAATATGTCTTTTGGAAATTGAAATGTTCTTAAGGCATTTGTTGGTATAAAGTTGCGAGAGAAGAATATGGTCTAACCTTCAAGAATTTGAATCTCAAGACTAGTATGGAGGTGATTGCTTCTGTCAAGAAAGAGACCTGGTTTTGCGTTCGTTAGTAATCTAAGGGGGTGGTGGAGTTGAGATTATCTAGAAGTACTGACAAAGTCTCACCTACTACTGGCTGAAGGGCAGATTGCTGTTCTATAAATTAATACTTAGATTTTCAAAGCAATGGAAGTTGTAGTAAGAATGAACTATCTGACTATCATTAACCCTTCTGAAATTTTAGTCAGAAACAGTGATATTAGACTGCTGGAGAACTTTTCAAGGGTCTTCAGCATTTACATAAGCATGTATATTTGTACTCATATATTGTCCAAATAAGATGCACAAAAAAATACGGAGTAGTAAAGGATGTGCCTATCTAAAAAAAAAGATATTAATAAGTACTAATGATTTGAAGATAAATGCAAACAAATTAAAATTATAAATACAGCCCGCCTTAAATACTAAGCACCATTACACGTTGAAACAAACTGTTTAGTGGCATACTGGATCCTCTATCTCTCTGGTTTGTTGTAAGTTATGGATAAGATCAGGGTCAAATATCTGGTTGCATCCTTTTGTTTGAGAATGTTAAGTCTTACAATACCAAATACTACTATTAGAATTGTATACAATACATAAAGCAAGAGCTCAGAGGGGTAAGGAATCATTTCCATGTTCTCCCTACCACATTCCAGACTATCTCATTTTTCAATTGCGTGGTGGCTGAATATGCCACTAGTAGACCATTCTACTAGTTTAGGATTAGGCACACTAGCTTTGTTCCACAGAGGACAAAAACCTCCCATCGTCCTTAGGCCAATTTTTTTTCTCCAAGAACAAGGCAGAATGAAGGAAGGTTAAAAAGTCCATAACCTACCTGATAATGAGAGTGTCATTATAGTATATACAGGACTTTAGACAGTGAACATTGCCTGTGCCATCTTTGTTCATTTTGGGATTTTGGTCACTTGCTGTGCTCTTCCAAGGCTTCTTTTTGTATCATCCCAATATGTCAGCTTGTAGCATTTAGAACTGGGACATTTTTTTGGTTATTGCAGATTAGGTTTTGACCTCTTTAGAAACATTTCTTACATGAGATTAAATACATTTTTTAATAGCTTAACTTTTATTCAGTGATGACTCAGAAGAAAGACTTTATTACCTTCGACTGATTTCTGTGTTCACTAGCATGATGTTTTACTGGAGTGTGCTCAAACCTAATGCTCAGCTGTATGCTGTTTTAATGACAGATTTGAGGTTCTTTGGATACAGGACCTGCAGTACTGTATACAAAATGAATCTGTCCTTTACACACTTCAGAATAAAGTAAATACATAGTTGATTTCAGGAAAGTAATAAAGAAAACTTGAAAATTACTCAGAGTCGAATAGTTGTGCAACTCTTGCAATAGGTATAGAGGAAACGTATCTCCAAGAAAGTCTCAGTGACAACTTGAAATATTGAGCAGTGGCTTGTCACTAATATTCCAGTGCCTTTAGACATTGTGTATCACTCCTGTTCATGCTCTTTTGAGACTTTGTAATTCAGGTTTATTTTTCTTTCATATTTCATTTTTCTTTAAGTTGTTAACATCTAGATACTCTTTTGAATTTTACTATTATGAAAGAGTGGCCTATATTACTTTTTCACCAGATATCTTGGTGGGGTAGAATAAGCTGAAAACAAGTTTGACTTTAGCTGAGTAGGAGTAGGAGGTCTTTTCCAAATTAATTGCTTGCAATAGCAAAACCACAGTAAATTAAGAGAGATTTTTCTTTGCTTCTTTGTTTGCTTATGGGTTGTATTTTTTTTTTTGTTTGTTTGTTTGATTGATTGCTTCCCTTCTAGTCCAAAGCTCAGGCTTACTTTCTACTAGTTTTTAATACCAAAGAAATCCAATTTGTGACCTATTCCAAAACAGTGTGGCTAAGGTCCCTTAACGTCTATCAGAAAATATTTAGTAATGCTGGAAAATGAAAACACTGTAAAGAGAATACAGAAGAGAAAAAATCATTAAAGATCAATAATCTTTTCAAAGTCCAATCCAGCATGAGAAAAACCTTGAATTATCTTGAAAGAAGCTCTATAAAATCCTGATATGAACTGTAAGTTCTCCTTATTGAACAATAAATTGGTACAATAATGCTCAGAACTGAGAGAAAACAAGCCACTATAACAATCTAGTGCATTCATTTGTAAACTAACCTACCAATATTGCTCCTGGCAATCTGTTGATATGAGAAAATGCAACAACAGAGTGCAGACTGAAAACTTGGAAAAAGGTAGCTAAATATGTCAAATTTCAGCTGCTATAGCTTCAAGCTAGACAATACATATATGTGCTTTGTGTTTTGCATGACCCGAAAGAAGTTAACAGCTTGCCTAACACTGTGGTTTTGTTAGGATTATTATTTTTATGACTGTTACAGTTATTGTTTATTTATTAACAATGAATTAAAGATGTAACAAGACAAATTATTTTCAAACTGTAGCTGCTCTCCATTTTCAGGTTGTTTTGAATTATGTCCATTTTGCTCAAGAAAATTCATTACATTCCAGCGATACTTACTACATCTACTGCTGATGCTTTACTTCCTTACTGGCCTTTCAATTTGCTTCTGACAATAACAGAATCATAGGACCAAGAGCTTCTGCCTGTGTCTCTACAGACAATTTCTGGTCTCATTCCATGGCCAGAATGTATGAAATAACAGGTCATCCATCAAAGCTGTGGAAAACAAAGCATGATATTCCAGCCGATTGGAGGTTTAATTTCACCCGTTTCCAAGCTTAAGGAAGGAGCTGGCATTCTTTTGTTAGGAGACATATTTAAAAAACAGGGAATCAAAATAAGATCATCTTCCAAATTCCGCATTTCCCTTTGGAAATGACCGGGACATAACTGAACTAGTAATCATTACTCAGGCATGATATTTTTCGAACGATTGTGCCTAAGATATATATAGGGAACACCCTCACATGTGAAATCTGATATTCATTCTATCAATGCTACTTAACCAGAAATTGGCTTCTTCCCTGCAGCCAAGTCAAACAGTCATCATAGAGCTGGTGGTTATGTTTTCACCCAAGATTAAATTGGCCAAAGTGTTTAAAGAAAGCTGAGGCCATATATAAAAGCATCTGGACAGAGTGCCAGCAAAGTTAAATGTTGACATAAGCAGAGAGCTTATTACCAAAAGGCTGGGTCTGGAGTTCAGTTCTGTCTTATTTTAAATGGCCCTTATTTTGAATTTGAAGCATTCAGAGAACAGTACTTATTAGGTGTTTATTTCAATAAAAAGTGGGAAATAATTCGTCTACAAGTGAAGAAAAGCTGTGTCCCATTTCATGACCTCCTACCTACCATGTACATTGTAATTTTTTTTGATGAAAGCAGTGACCAACATAACCATACCTACAATCACAGTTAGTATCAGATTTTTAGGCCTAAGATTTTGCTACTAAAAAATTGACTAGAATAACATTTGTCACATTCCCTGCTCAGCTGGTTTTGAATTTTATCTATAGCTTATTTTTAAGACTGTTTTTAGCAGATAAATAATAGCAGAATTCTATGGCAATTAAATTCTACCATTCAAATAAAACAAGTATTTAATAATATTTTTCTACAAGCATTGATTCAGGCACTGTGTATTTTGGTGGAGTGTGAAGGGAGGGAAAGCAGACTAGTATGTATTGAAAACAAGGACATGCAATCAGCTACCTAATTTTAGTTAGCATTTATCTTTAGATAAGCCCAGACATAACTTACACCTAAATCCTTTTTATACTCACCAAGGAAGACTGTATCAGTGGGGCCGCTGTGGCTTTTGTGTGCGAGAATGCAGGTAAGGCTATACAGGTGCTGGTAGCAGTGGTATCAATATAAGAGTGAGAGAAGGAATGAAATATTGGCAAGTAATAGACAATGACAGAGTAGAACTGGTGTGAACAAGGTCATCTCACAGGAGCATTTGATGAGGAAACTCAACAGCTTTACAAGCATCCTGAAACAGTGTGGCTAATAGACAGGCAGTTTGTACAGAACTAAAAATCCCTGTGATCTCAGGGGGATAGAGCTACACACATGGAGTTTGTACTTACAGTGTTCATATTCAGCTGTAATCCTACAGCTTTAAATTTAGCTAAAGAAAGGCAAATTCCCCTATAGCTTTACCTTCCTTGTTACTGCATAAATGAGGCAATAAACATTTAAAATGCTCCATAATTAACTCAGAGGCCAGTATCGATCTGAAATGAGTAAACTGAGGTGGACGCTAAATGATGGGGGTTTGCAGCTGTTACTAACTTGATTTGTAAGAAATTACTAAACATGATTCAGGACCATGAAAGTGATCTACAGCTTCATAAAGTATTGCATTGGCACAAGGGAACAGTAAAAGTCTTTCCACATGAAAGATGACAACAAATAAATACTACAACTGGCATTTCTTCTGTAAGTCCTGCAGCTTCAGTATATATAGTCTGCTTATAACACAAGTAAATAAAGATGTATGTTGGTAAGACTGTAAATAAAGATGTATATTGTCAAATGCTGCAGTGATGCACTTACAGATATATCATTCTGCAGAACTCCTCTACAGTGCTAGGGACTGTAGGGAAGCAAAACCCATCCATACAGGGACCATTAACCACATTTTGGGTAACTTTTATGATTTTATTGCTCAAACCAAAGAAATAAAAGAGTATGTTTTATATTAGAGTACAAAGAGAACACAAAATTTCCAAAGCGAATTATCAGAGCACAAAGTCTGATCTTTATTTAGAGGGACAAAGAAAGGCCAACTGTATTTATAAACAACACTAAACTACATAATTAAAGTTTCTAGATGTGAAACAGCATTGTATAATTCTACGAACATAGACATGATAGGGAAGATTAAGTAGGAAGGGAAAGAACACATAAAACAGGTGTATATCGGGTGGCCTTTTTTCAACACTTAACAGAAACATTAAGATTTTTAAGGGGGTAAAAACCCCCAGCATTTTGCAACATTTTAGTTACTGAAATAAATACATGGTCTCAAACTTTGAAACAAATGTCTGGTTTTCTTAATATCTACTCAAAGTATAAACGTCAGCTCCAAGAGTTTGTTGGTAAATGGCATTTTGAGTATATTAAAATTGAGTATATTAAAAATAGCTTGAAATAGAAGATAACTATACATTAAGGCCTCTTAATTTGTCCACTAACCATTAGAATATGATAACACTTTAAAAAATCTACAAAATACTGAACACGCCTCTAGTGTTCTTAAACATACAAATCAGAAAAGAGGCAACAGTCCGAACCATATGTTGCTCTTAATCACTTTCTCTCCAGGGACTGCAAATCTAGTACATCCATTCTTTCAGCATTTCTTCTAGACATTTTTTTTTGCTAAGCTTCTGTGCTTTTTGCAATGTGATATAATGTCTGCAATATAGGGAGTAAAATTGGGTATAGAAGTCCCACATTTTAGAATATAATGCCATGTGTATGCATCTGGAAAGATTTCCTCTGTCTTATTTTCTGGATCCCAGTGTAAGCTTTCAGGCACTTTCCTGTTTGACTGAGGAAATATATTTTGCTGACAGTTTTGTGGCTCTGTTTACTGTGTTTACACTCCCAGGTCCTTTCTTTTCTTTCTGCCAAACATGCCCATTTAGTTTACACTGAGTCTGACTGCTCTTAACCTGCACACTTTTAACCTTACACCTACATATTCTAATAGAGATAAAGAAGTGAAGTTGTCTCTCCTTCTGAAGAGTTAAAGACACAGTGTGGGTTTTCACATTATAGTAATAATAGCAATCATACTTAGCAGTCTTCATCTTCAAAGCATGCTGCGGATCTGATCAAATCAGTCCTCTGTATAACAGCACAGACAGCAAAGACTTATTTTGGGGTACAGAATCAAAGCATTATAACAATTTCTATAGACTACATATAACATTTAATGGTACACATATAGTTGTTAAATGACTGAGATGACACTAAGCATGCACAGAGCAGACCAGTACCTTTGAATCCTGAGTGGGATAACTGTAGACAGGGCTGTGTCTATTCAAAACTGTAGATCTTTTTGGATCATCTCTCTAAGCTTTTACATTATCTGCTAGCCTGTCTAGAGTGTATTTTGTACTCTCCAGAATCAGGTATCCTATTGCTCCTACTTTCCTACTTTCTCCTTGCTCATTAGCATGTGACTGCATTGCAGGGACTCCCACGCAAAACAAAGAAGCCTCTAAAATGTAGATTTAGCACTCTTTTTTTCCCCCTATACAAGTCATATTTTCTAGGCCACATCATGGGCAGGTTTGAACCTTCCCCATGTATCCATAAGGGTACAATAGATAGCTGCCCTATACCTAATTCAGACCAACTAAAATTCAAGTTGCATTGGTGACTATTCAGGTCAATTCAAGACACTGGGGGAGTTTAGATAAATGCAGCCAGCTCAGGTTCTACTTTGTGTATCTGCTTGAGACAGGGACTTCATAAATTTAGCAGGAGTTTCAGGCAAAGTATGCAGCATGTTGATATTACTTTAGGAGAAGAGGTGAGTGCTAGAGCAGAAAACCGAGCACATGGTGACCTGTCCCTAAAGCATATGCAACTCAGAAGGGCCACGTTGTAAGGGTAGGTTTGCTCAACTGGAAACAGGACAGATGAGTCTGAGAAACTAGCTCACCTGTACAGAAGCCCCAGGCAATAGCTTTGGGACAGGAGAAGATCAGGGCAGGTCTTCTTTCCCCTATCAGTTTGACCCTCTGCAGACTTAGAGGGGGGACAAGAACCCAGCTCCCTGGCATAAACATTTTGTGCTGTAACCAGCTTTTTATTTCTAGATCAGGAAATAGGCCTGTGGTTGACTTCATGTCTGCTTTCTTATTTAGAAAATGAAAATGTAACTGACAGTATTTACTTTAGGATACAGCCATGAACATCCATGCAGACAAGATCACCTCAGTTATCTGATCAGTTTAATAATTAGTATCACAATGTATTTTGTTCCTGTTTGCAGTTAGAGTTTGCTTTTTCTGAATTTCAGAGATGATCAGAAAATGGAAAATATATTTTAAAACCATGTTTTGTCAAAGATGTTTTCTTCATTTTTTAAATCCAATTTCATCTTGATCAAGATTTTCCAAGTAAACATAAGAAATCATTGGGCCAAATTAATCCCGAGTGTATCTTAGCATCTTGCACTGAAGGATTTAGTACAGAGCCAAGAAGTTCAGGATGTTGGAAGAAAGTGGTTTTGGAGATACTAAATTATAGTCTCTATAGTGATTTTTTTTGCGATATGTTAAACAAGCGAAAACACACTGGGGAAGATTCTTCTGTAACAAAAGTAAGCATAACTATAATGAAACAACTTTCACTTGCATGTGTGGAGACGTTGTTTCAGTGAAGAATAGATTATGCTCTAGCAAAATAGCCTTAGGTTTCTGAGGTGAGGCATCTCACAGTAGGTTTGAGGAAGGAAAAGTGATTAGAAAAAGGGATAGGAGAAGCAGGAGAATGGTAGAGGGAAAGTCATGGCAAGAAGTACAGAGAAATTTTTACTTTTTTTTATGGGACATAAAATGGCTTAAAACTGGAGTTCAAAAGTGCATAAGGTTTCAAGTAAAGCCTTGCTGCTGACGTTTTAAAAGTCTTTACATAAATTATGGCAAGTACAAGCACCACCTGCCTCCTTTGTACAACAGAGATGCTAACACAATGTAGCTTACTGGAACATTTTCAAGGTTGATTGCTTGCCATTGATATGGAATTTTAAATGTCCAATCAATAATACATTTACTTCTGCTTATATTATTTCACAAGTCAATAATAATACTTTGTATCGCCTACTATTATACATCAAAAACTTTACATATATATTTAATACTAATTATACTCTTAAATGCAGCTGTTATGTTGAGGAAAGTAGGATTAGGATGCTTTGAAAAGGTCTTCCTTAGAGATCTGCATCTGGTTAAGAAATAAAAAGGTGACGTTTTCACATTTGTACTTCATTTTATCTGACGCATTTTGCTTTAACTTGTATGCACCTTAACTTGTATTACATTCATTCCACTGAACTCCAGGGCAACACACAATACTTTGGGAATTTCTAAAGAAAGCTAGAAACAACTTTTAATCTTCTAGTCACTGCATTTCAAGTTATGTTGAATTCCTGAGGCCTGAAGTATTCAGGCTCTAGAAAACAGGCATTTATTTTCAGAAAAGGCTAGCAGGAAGCTGGTATCCTTTCTTATTTTCTGGGTTTTATTTTCACAGTATGATGAATATATTATGTTCATTAATGACGGAGTCATAGAAAACCAATAGTTTGCCTGGAAAATAAAGATAAACTAGAGCTTTCCCAAGAACTTTGTAATGGTTTACTACTTTTTTACCTTATTTTTTAAAATTAGAAAAAGGACAAAAGTTAGCAAAGAGAAATAGCAGCATCGAAGACTAAATCTTGGAAGAAAAGAATAAGAATTAATTAATTTTCTGCGAGCACACATGTTTGACCACAACACCTGTAGGAGGGCAAAAAGTATGTTTGTGTACATTCGAGACATTGCCTTAAACACTAATAGGACCCTCTAATGTTAATCAGAATTGGACTCTTGCTATTGGTTTCTTTCTAAGATAGAGACAAATGCTTCCTTTTTACCTCATGATGGATACCTGCAGGTACGCAGGCAGGCAGACAGAAGGTAAGGGAGGAACAGAAGAGGAGGAAAGGAAGAAGGGAGAAAGGGAGAAAGGGAAGAATGAAGGGAGCAAGGGAAGTAGAAAGGGAGGGAAGGAGGAAGGGAAGTAGGAAAGGAAGGATGGAGGAAGGGTAGTAGGAAGGGAGAGAAGGAAGGAAGGAAGGAAAGAAGGAAGGAGTAAAGAAGGAAGGAAGGAAGAAAGGAAGGAAGGGAGGAAGGAAGAACCTCAGCGTAGGTGCCTT
>JANHGB010060860.1:0-13320 GCA_026283785.1 Coracopsis vasa
ATCTCTGCTTCCCCAGAGTGAGCATTCCCATGTTCGTGCAGGGTGACTAACAGTGCCAGAGCTGCCTGTTTTTCAGGATAGCGGTGAATCACCCCAGAGCCAGAGGAACCAACAACAGGGCTGGCAGGACACGTAACAGTGGACTGAAACTGTCATTAGCTGTATCTCATGTTTCAGGCTCTTACTTGCTTCAATAAGCTAAGGGCACACATTGACTTTTGCCAGTTGTTCTATTCATAAGATACTGACCGGGAACAGGAGGATTGCCAGTTCATTGCCAGGTACCACCACATCTTCCTCCAACAGCTTGGCCCTGCTTTCTTCTCTCTATAGCGAGCGAACAGGAGAATCTGAGAAATAAATCTGCCTCTTTTCCCTGAGGCTTCAGCAAAGATTACAGCTACTGGGACTGGAAGTGAGGTTCAAACAAGGCCACGGGCATTTTAAAGTGATGTAGATCAGTAGATCAGTACTATTCCCCTGATATTAATAATGCCATATCCATGTGCATCACCAAGGGTCTTACTTCTGTTAGTTGAACCCAATTCTTGCAGCATCTGCAAAGTTCCTCCAGATGTAAACATTTACCATATAAATATGCAATCATCCTCGTTTCAAACATGGAAACACAGAAGTGGCAATGTCAAAGCTTCCATATTAAAGCACCAGGATCAGGAACTACGTATGGAATGGTAGCCACGGGTGTATTTGGATTTGTATGCTACACACAATGAGAACGCACTTTTCATCGTTAAATGCTCTAACTCGTGGGGTGCAATTCTAGTCCCAAGCGAAAAGAAGGAACCACGGCAAAGGACATACAAGTACTTTAAAGAGAGCAACCCTAAACTCTAGTGGATACAGTACAGTAAGGACACCAGACTGAAAAACAAAAGTCTGCATGTCTAAGATAACAAGGAAACGGGCATACACAGCATGATTCAGGCAGAAATCAAACAAGGCAGGGAAAGCAGTCTCCACATTTAGGTGATTTAACTGTATCCTGGGCTGCATCAAAAGGAGCGTGACCAGCAGGTCGAAGGAGGTGATCCTGCCCCTCTGCTCTGCTCTTGTGAGACCCTGCTTGCAGCACTGTGTGCAGTTCAAAGCACAAAGAATTGGTGAATGCTCCGTCCCTCGCTGTGTTCAAGGCCAGGTTGGACAGAGCCTTGAGTGACATCATCCAGTGTGAGGCGTCTGTGCCTTGGCAGTGGGGCTGGAACTGAACGATCTTGAGGTCCTTTCCAGCCCTGACCGTTCTATGATTCTGTGATCTACCTGAAATGAGAGTGGAGGCAGGACAATGCCTACAAACAAAAGCAAAGAAAGTATTATAGGAGCCTAAATATTTGGGCCTATGTCTATGGACTAAACGTATGCTCACCAGGGGCCACACTGTGCATGTAAACTTGCGCAAGAGACTTAACTACATTTTCCATCAGAGGTGGAAGCGTGCCAAAACAGGGATTTTGTGCATGTAAAAGTATCTGAATCTTTAACTTAGATATGGCTTTTTGAGTGTACTTAAGGTTTAACGTATGCATCCAGGAATCTAACTTTCCATTTGCCTTGGATGGGGGCTACACAGTCAAAGGACATTTTGTCAGAAATCTCTTGCAGTGGACAACAGTTATGCAAGTGTTGCTCAGAACACAACTGAAAGGATGAACATTTTAAGGACAAGGGAATTCAGTAAAGAGTTTCAGCTGAAAATGAATATCCGTATCCATAAAATGTTTAAATTAAATATAATGCAAAGGATTCTTTTCTTAAGTGAATTGATAAATTGACATATCATATAGAAAGGAATCTCAATCTAATTTTGAAACCCTATAGACAAGTGACATAAATAAGATCTTGTTTTCTTTGGATCTTCTTGTCCCTTTTAGAAATATTGTGCATTCATTTCTATCACAAACACAATGCAAATAGTCTTCAAGCTGTGTGACAATGTATATTTGGTATTGTACCTTGTTGAAGAGTCAAAAAATTTAGACCTCAGCTACCTAAGAGAGAAAAAACCCAACAAACCCTATAGAAGTACTAAAGGAATTTTGCTTTGTGAATCCTGCAATTAGTCAAGAATAAAGGAGTGATCAACACATGCCACATTTTTACTCTGATTTTCTTTGTATGTAGATAGTGCAGTATGCTTTCCAGCAGAAAATCCACAATGTTTTTGGTAACCATGGCTGTTACCAGTTTTGTCACTTTCAGTTTAAATTAATTGAGATACTGTGTTAAGTGCAGAGAGCATTTTGGTTTTAATTAGTTGCTGACTTGTTGATAGCAGTAATGCTATAGAAATGTGTAGCTTGTTCTCTATGGTCATGTATGTCTTGTGATGTGCTGCATTTTGGAAGTCACTGTTATATTCCAATTGTTGTAAGTCTAGCTTTTTTGTACCCTGCTGTCTCACAAGTTTTCTGGCTGCATTTGTCAGTTCATTTGGTTTCCTTCTGTTCCCTTCCAATCTGTCAGCAAGCTTGCAACATTTTCATTTCTGCTAGCTGCATCGGTTAGATTCCCCTCAATGTTCAATCTGTTCTGCATTCATTGTGCCACGTTCTGTGCTGACTTTGTAATTATGTCCAGAAATAGTAAGTGACAGTTGGTCAGTTGGAAAATGGGACAGCTAAGAAGTTATGATGAAATCAGTTTAACGTACTTAAACCGAAAATGACAAATTGTATATAGGGTAATATAATAATAGGTACTTCATTTAAGACAAGAGTGTTATGATTGAATTTTCTGAGTGAAGAGTGAAGTTTTGTGTCTTTAGAAAATATTAGTACCTTGTAATTCAAATCTGTAGCCTACATTTTTAACTTTTCACCACCATATGTAAAATATCCCCAACCCTAGCTAGCTTTTGAGATGTCATGAGCCCGCTTATCAATCACGGAGTGAGGATTTACTCCAGTCTACCATGTCCACATCATCTAAATTAGGTTCTGGGGTAGTTTTTTTATTGCTCATGTATGTTTATATTACTAGATCAGGCCTTCATGGTTTGAGACTTGCATGTCAGTTGAGTATATCCTGATATCCTGCCATCAGTATGTCGTAGGGCGGTATTAGAGTATCATCAACTCTGATGAGTGGAGTCCTTTTTCTTTATTATGTTCATATTCATGAGCATAGCCTCAAAATCTTCAACTTGTAAAAGACGTTATCAGTTAATACCTTCAAAGCATTGTAGATACTTCAGAAAAATAAGAAGTTGTGCTTCCAAAACAGTACCAAGCTGACCAACCGCCCTGAAGCATAAATGCCTTGGCCTTACTCTGTGTAGCTACATATTGAAACCAAATATGTTCATTTCCAACTAACAACAAATTTGGAAACATTGTATTTGTGTCAAACAAAGATGTTTGTCTCTTTAGCATAGCCACACTATACAATAACATCTACTTTTGCAATCTTAAACACTTCTTTATTACAACTGTGCATTTGTGTTAAGAATATGTCAGCAAATACTAAAATGCTCCCTTGGAAAGTTTTGAGTAAAAGGTGTGCTCAGATTATTAGTTAGGAAGACCTTTCATATGAAAATTAGACTGGAAATGTTCATTACAGTAACTGCTTTAAGAATCAGAATGTTTTGGGTTGGAAGCGATCTTAAAGATCGTCTAGTTTCCAGCAACTCTGTCATGGGCAAGGATACCCTTCACTTGAACAGGTTGCTCAAAGCCTCATCCAGCCTGGCCTTGAACACTTCCAGGAATGGGGCAGCCCCAATTTCTCTGGGAAACGTGTTTCAGAGTCTCACCACCCTCATAGTTACTAGATTTTTTCCCTAATATCTCATCTAAATCTCCTCTCAGCTGGAAGCCATTCCTCCTTGTCATGCCACTTTGTAGAAAGTTCCTCTCCAGATTTCCTGTAGGCCCCCTTTAGATATTGGAAGCTGCTATAACGTCTCCCTGGAGCCTTCTCTTCTCTAGGCTGAACAACCCCAACTCTCTAGCCTGTCTTCATAGCAGAGGCTCTCTAGGCCCCTGATCACCTTCTGGCCATTCTCTGGACTTGCTCCACCAGATCCACCTCCTTCTTCTGTTGGGGTCTCACAGCTGAATGCAAGTACTGCAGAAGGGGTCCTAGAGAGCAGAGTAGAGGGGTCAAATCACCTCCCTTGACCTGCTGACCATGCTCCTTTTGATGCAGCCCCGCATACAGTTTGCTTTCTGGGCTGCGGGCGCACACTGATGGCTCATGTTGAGCTTTTCATCAGTCAATACCCCCCCAGATCCCTCTCCTCAGAGCTGATCTCAATCCATTCTCTGCTCTTCCCTTTGCCATGTTGACCGCACCACACAGCTTGGTGTCATCAGCAGACTTGCTTAGGAAGAACTCAATCCCACTGTCCGTGTCACTGAATAAGAAGTTAAACAGTGCCAGTCCCAGTACTAACCCCTGAGGAATATCACTCATCATTGATCTCTAGTTGGACATTGAGCTGTTGACTGGAACTCTCTGAGTGTGACCATCCAGCCAATTCCTTACCCACTGAGTGGTCTAGATGTCAAATCCATGCCTCTCCAGTTTAGAGAAGAGAATGTCATGTGGGACAGCGTCAAATGCCTTGCACAAGTCCAGGTAGATGACATCAGTTGCTCTTCCTTTATCCACCAATGCTGTAGCCCCATCGTAAAAGGCTGCCAAATTTGTCAGGCACAATTTGCCCAAACAAATTTGGTGGCCTTTTATGGAGCTGGAATTAGGAAGAGGGGGCATCCCTTTTTAAGTCATGTTAACCAAGTAATATTACATATGTGACATTCAGAAGTCATTAAGAACCACTAGATTTGGATGGATATTCCAAGATTGAGAATAAAGAACTAGAGTTGTTGACAACTAGGCTAGCGCTACTCTAGTTTAGATGATGAAATCCACACCAAAAGAAAGAGACCATATAGGAATTTTGAAGATACCATCATTTGGAGAGAAGAAGGGAGAAAAAGAGAGAGGCATTATGTAAGAATGATGAGGTCGTCTCATCTTGTTATATATTGCTGTTACTTTTTTGTTATGTATGACTACATTACCAAATATAGACACGCATTGGAATTCTAGTTTTTCTTCAGGCTGATGGGTACAATCAGATAAAGCACATCATGCCAAATGTATACCAGATGTCTGAAGTACTTCAGAAGAATTGCATCTATAATATAACTAAATTGCCAGAAAAGCGAGTAAAGATAATCAGTGTAAGTAATCTGAAAGTGCATGGAAGTGACACAGGACAATTGGTAAAATTGATGCAATATAGATTAGACGTGAGTTTTATCACTATTTCAAAATGTCATATTATATTTAGCTTGCAGTGGATTATACTGGTCTGAAAAGTACACAGTGTTATTTCCCTACGATAATGAATCTCAATAAAGCTTAGTAGTTGAGTATATTTTTGATACAAATTTAACAGACCAGTTGCTATTTGGGAAACAATTTGCATCAAAAAATCAATAAAGAATGATGGTAAGGTTTAATATAGTATTGCTTTTGATAGACTAGGTGATATAATACACAGTAGAAATCTTTCAGATCAGTAAAATATATCATCTGAGAGGTAATGCAAATTGATTTTGGCACAACAGAGTTAGATACAAGTTTGAAAGTTTGGTCTATTCATAAATTTAAGAGACTACGAAACTATTAAAACAAAAGTTAGAAATGCAAATTTATATGTCCTTACTCCTAGGACAGTACTCCTAGGATTGATGGTAGGAATAGGGAATTTTTCCATACATGCATTTCTTAGAACTCAATCAAAACATGCTATCAGTTTGCTGGTCCACAGATCTTTGGTTAAGTAAATTACATAGTTATACCTATTTATCTTTCGGGCAGCCATACAAGGAAGGCCTTTCAGCTAGGATTTAGTGATGTGCTAAGTCACCATGGCTTTTGGCTTCAGGAGAACACTGCTAGAGTAGCTTGCGTTTTGTTAAAAAACACCTACAGAAATAAACTCTTCATTGCATGCAGTTCATTTAGATCTGCTTCTGTAGAAGGTTTCTAAAAACCTTTGAATTTATTCATTTGTCTTCTTCTGCTGCAGCTTAGAGTCCTCTTTAGTTTTATCTTTTTTTAACATGTGTAATGCTCTTTCAGTAAAAACCCAAAAGTAGAGATTGAAATGGTGTCTTACAAGTATTGTTTGTGTTACTTGCAGTTTATACTGAACTATTCCACCCCAGGCAAGTCAACATTGTGCTGTTGTTTCTCAGTTGTTGTACTGACTGAATACTTTCCAACATATAATTTCGGTCCTTCAATAAGTAGATACTTTGCAATGATTCTAAAGCCACGAGACAAGGAAAATACCTTTGCTTATTGGTATTTTTTCTGTTGCTCTAAGCTGAATAATCACGTCCATGAAGTTGTGAAATGTTTTCAAAGCACAGGTGGGAGCTTGTTTTATTTACTCAAAAGTCCTATAGGTAAATACAAACGATCTTTCCCTACTGAGCTTGCTTTATTCCTGTTAGAAGTTTCAACTCAACTCATACTTTGATACAATTTTGAAATCTTTTATCATTACATGCAGTAGTTAAAATTCTTTCTTAGATTGTTTTTGATAGTTGTAGACTGGCTCCCAGTGGAGATTATGTTGCCAGGTCAAGAAAGAAAAGTACATAGTAAATAAGAGAGAAGGAAGAGGACTTGGTCAGGCACTAAACTTAGTAGTTTTCCTTTTGATTAAAACAGGATAAGTGCACCCCAGCAATGGGACAGTCCTCTGTTATACAGTGAACAATGGATGCAGTTAAGGAAGGTTTTGTTTCTTTGCTATGGTGGTGTACATGTTGCTATTCTTTTTGTTTTAACAAAAGATTAAACTGAATTAATGGTGTTGCTTTCATACTAGTCTATTAAGAAAAGAAAATCTAATTTGGAAACAGGAAGTTCAAAAAAGGAAACATTTATATTTACATTTTCTGTCAAAAATCTGTGGAGTCTACAAGTTTTTATACAGTTGAAGGAGAAGATAGAAGAACACACTGATTAGGAAGACCATGTATTTAGATGGTTGCATCAGGTTGTCCTTAGAGGATTGCCTTTTACTTAATCTCAGCAAATGAGATTATTCTCAGCTGCAGTTTACTGTCACAAAACATTCCATAATTTAGGCTGTTGAGACATGAAAAGTTAAATCAATGGATGGAATTCAGAATGATCAAACTTTACATTTAATCTATTTATTGATAGCACAGGAAAGAAAAGGGTGATGATTTTTGTAAACCATCTACATCTGTTAGAAAACTACCTTAATATATAATTAATTTATTTAAAAAATTTCCATTCATATGGAGATGTGGGATTATGGTCAATTAAACTATGTAGTTAGGTCAAAAAGTATGGAAAGAAATTGTCTACTTTTATGGAGTAGATATTATTCAGGAGGATAGTTTACATATATGAACACAAGCAGTCACTTTTTCGACATAAACTGTGTCTCATGATTGGCTTTGTGAGTGACTTAAAATGATAGCTCTTCAAAGTACAGTTCTGGTGCTTTGTAGCATACATTAAGTCTCCACTGCATGAATATATTCCTAAACTATAAATACTCTATTACAGAATTCGTACATTTTGCAGAGGTTTCATTTAAGTTGCAACCTCTCCCTGTCCCATAGAAAATGAGTTGTTCACATTCGGTGTGCAAATAATTCTGATGCTGTTAAGATCAGACACAAGACAAAAGAGAAATTGCATACAAGCATTGTATGTGTACTCAATTGAAAAGCCAGTAGAAATTCTCAGTGTTCACATTAGCTCTGCTTTCACCTTTGAGATAATTTATTCTCACTGCTTCATCACTGCTTTGTACAGTGCCTACAACAGATGAAATACACCAGAGTTTTAATAAGGTTTTACTGTAAGTGTTTTGTGGAGATCAGGAAGTGCTATCATATGATGTGATAAGTGGACACTTACTGTAAACAAACAAAACAACCACAGTGTTTTTTGTTACAGCTGTGACTGTACCAGCTGTATGGTTTTTGCTAAAGGAGAATAAGAGATCTGTCTTGGGAAAAGCATGCATAAAGGTCACAACTTACTTAATAAAAGTGAGGGGAAAGTACATTTGTAATTAGCTTTTGTAATGAAAGTCAGCTCCAGTGGCCAAATTTAGAATTTTGAAGTTGTCAGATTGACACTGACAGATACTTGACCACAAGGATCATATACATGCGTGATCTTTGCTTTTATTGGTATGGCTCTATGCAGGCTAGACACCTAAGGAAAACTTTGAAGCATGTATTAGTCTCTTAAGTCTCTTATAACTGTAAAATGTTACAATATACAGATGGTTGGTCTTTGTTGGAGTACTAGAGTTTGTTTCTGTTCAAGTTTCCCACTTGATGTTAGGTGTTGGCCATCATGCAAGAAAATTAATTCACTATGCTGAAGAGATGTAAGTGAGCAGTAAACTAAGCTGCAATAAAGGTTTTATTTGGATACACAGGTTACAGTTAACCTATTTTTCCTATTGTCCCTTTAGCTTTTATTAGTCACCTAATCTCTTATAAGTGAGAATGGCAAAAATGAGTAATGAGAAACGGTTTAAAGGCCAGACAGCCTAGTTATTTGAGTAGGTACACAGCAGAGTGTGTACCTACACACTGTACTCTATATCAGAGTTCTGATATGATTTAAACAAAGAAAATAAACAGCCAGTAAAGATGTTAGAGAGGGGTGACATAGAGCAATGGACAATTAAAAACAAGCTTTATCCATCATGTTTTGCATAGATTGAAATGGGCTTGTAAAAGTCAGAGTATTCCTTTCTAAGAGACACGGTCCAAAGGTCAGAAGATAAAGGGTCATACTCATGATCTTTAGGGAAGACTTCAACATTTGAATGTGGTCAGATGCCTCCTTAGTGACAGATCCTGTCACTGTTACGGGGAAATGGTGTATTCTGTTTTGACAATGCTAAGATTGGTAAAGGCTAGTAAGTTAAGCAAGAAAACTCACAGCATCATAAAACCATAGATTAATTTAGCTTGGAAGGGATCTTTAGGGTCCAATCCCTTGCTCAAACAAAGCTAATTTCAAAGTTAGACCAGGTAGCTTTGGGCTTTTCCAGGCAAATTTTGAATGTTTCAAAGGATGAAGATCCCTCAGTCTCTGGGCAGCCTAGTTCAGAGCTTGACTGTCTTCACTGTGAACATTTTATTTTTCATACTTGACCAGAGTTCTTATTATTGCAACATGAGATGTTTTCCTTGTGTCCTTTCACTATATGCCTGGCAGTCTGGCTGTGACTTTTCTGTGAGCAGACATTAATTAGCTGCAGACAGCACAATAAATGCTATGTTAGTGTTCTGTTCTCAGGCTGAGCACAGCTTCTGCTTAACACCCTATGTCCTCTACCCCCTTCACCACCTTCTTGAACCTCTGTTAGACTCAGTCCAGTATGTCCATGTTATTCTTGTACTGGGAAGTCACACTGAACTTGTTGTCCACCAAGACTCCTGATCCTTTTCTGCAAGGCAGTTTTCTGGCAAAGCAGTCCCAAACCTTTACCACTACAGGGGCTTATTCCCTTCCAGATGCAAGATTTGACAGTTGCCTCTGTTGAACTTTCAGAAGTCCACTGGGACACTTGGTGATGCTGTTTTTTTCCAGGAAAGTTACATGTGAAATATGACATATCTGTTGTCATAGTTAACAGTCAAATAAGGTCTGAGAACTAGAATGCTCAATTTCCATGGCTGATATCAGGAGGCCTACAAGTGTCCTGTTCACTCCCTTGCTCCTGATATTTTCAGTTCTCTGGTATCTAGTGAGATACACCAGCACATGGATTTCTGGAATAAATGAAAAGGGCAGTATGTTTTAGTTCAGCTATCAATGGGTTCTCTCACAGGCATGAGGAATTGCACTGTTGAAGATTTAGTGAGTAAGATAGAAAGATCTTTTAATTTATTACTGGAGGTAGCATCTAAGGCTGTTGTACAAATTGCAGAAGCTCTAGATTATGTAAACCAGCACTAAAATGTGGGGTTATTGGGGTCAGGATTTCCTTTCTCTTCTCTGAAGTATATTTTTGTGACTTACTACATGGAGACTGAAGTGAGGTTTGAACTGGAGCGTTAGTTACTTCACAGTCTATCCAGTCAAAGAGAGAAAAAAGGAAAGGTAATAATGAATTTCTGATGGCGTGTCAGAAAAGAAGAGTTTGATTTTTTTGTTTCTCTATGCTGCTATGGTATCCCCACAGTGTTTTTGTATCCCGCTTGGGACTATAGTCTAGAGGGCTGTACTACTATATGGGTGAGGAACTAGCTGAGTCATTGGCCTAAAAGGATACTAGATAACAGCTCAAAATTTACCCTTAAGGTGTTTATAACTGGAGTTTTTTTGGGGTCTACCCTAGGATCTGTCTGTTAAATATCTTTATCAACGACCTGGAGGAGGAGCTTTACCCTTGTAAAGGATGTGAATTGCACCAACTTGGAGAGTGCAGTCAGTATTCTCGAGGGTAAGATTGCCATTCAGAGGGACCTAGGCAAGTTAGAGAAATGGGCTTATATGAACTTTGTGAAACTTAACAAGGACAACAGCAAAGTTCTGTGGCTGGGATGGAGTAATCCCTTGCAATGGTATGAGCTGAGTACTAAATGACTGGGTAGCAGCTTTGCTGAAAAGGCCTGATTTACCAGTCCAGGTGCACAGCAGTGTGCCCTTGCAGCGCTGAACTCAAGCAGCATATGCTGTATTAACAGGAGCACAGCCAGTGCTGGTGATTATTCCTCTTTACTCAGCACTCATTAGACCATGACTGGAACACTTCATCCAGTTTGGGCCTCCAGTACAAGAAAGGTGTTGATTAACGTGAGCCTCTGGCAGAAGGTCACCAGTATGGTTATGTCCTTTGAGAAAAATGGGTTTGTTTAGCCTGCAGAAGAGACGTGTTTGGAAGACCCTAATAGCAGCTTGCCGGTACCTAACAAGGGCAAAAAGACAGTACTGGACTTCTTGCTGATGTGCACAGCAGGTTGATGAGAAGCAGTGAGAATAAAATGAAATGGGGAAATTCAGACCGGTATGAGAGAAAACTTTTTTTCATGAGGATAATTAAGCAATGGGACTGGGTGGCCACAGGGGCTGCAGATTCTTCATCTTTGAAGTTTTCAAGACCTGTCTGGACAAAACACAGGGCAATGTGGTATGAATTCAGTGCTGATCCTGGTTTGAGCTAGAGGTGGGACTAAATGACTTCCCAGTCAGTTCCAACGTGGATGATCCTATAATTAAAGCATTAAAAAGAGAAATATTTCTGCATGTATCAACTCATTTTGATTTGTTTAAGGACATTTGTTGGCAGCTCTTCTCTATTGTTTTGCCTACAGACTAAAAAAGCTGGGTGGAAGCTAAGCATTTTTTGTCAGCTTTAGTGTAAACTTTATTAAATTTATGTGATGCCGTGTTGTGTAGTGTTCAAAGTTTCCAGATGCATGAATGAAGACATATAATGAGTAAAATCTGTTTTGACCCAGTGCCCTAACAGCATTTGGGAACAAACAGTTAATTTTAACAAAGATGATAAATAACAATAAAGTACATTGTCACATATCCTTGTGGCAAGCTGCTTATTCTTCACATCTTTGTAATACATTGCTAACTAACATCATTGACGTGTTTGGGTTTTTTCTTATCAAAGTGACTTGATGTTAAGCTGTGCTCATTATCTTTCATAAGAATGAATTTGGGAAAGATACTAAGTTTAAGCATTAAAAACATAAAAATTTAAGCTAAAGGTTATTCCTGCAGCCTAACAAATCCACTGTACTGACTCTGAGAAGTAAAGCCTTAATGTAAGTCTTTATCAAGTTAAGATGGTTTTGCCATTTTGATTCTAAATAGCATCATAGGAGGAAATTCCTGAGAAGAATGTATTTCAGTTGGAGGGAATTTCTCTCTATGCTCTCTATACCACCACAAGATGTAGTTTTATTTTTTATTTAATCAACATAATCTCAAGTTTGAGGCTGTGATACATATCCTGTGGACTTTGGCTATATATTAGAGCATCCGTTAGGAAGATTTACTGTGGTATTACTATTATCTTTATTAGCTTACTGAGTTTCTTAAAGTCAGTGCTCTGGAGCAGCCTTTGAGCAGGAGAAGGGAGATCTCAGCATACCTGTGGCAGTGGAGTTTGGTGTCCCAGGAGATACATTTCCCTCCTGCCTTCCATGAATTTCCCCTTTGTTACTCGAAAGGGCTCAGCATATCTGACATTTCTGTAGAGCAAAAAGATTTTAACTTCTTAGGCTTACTGAGAACAAGGTAATGCTGATGAAATAATACCAAATCCTTCCCATAAAAAAGAACGAATCATAGTTTGGGAAATGCAATAAAAAAGAAGTAGTTTATCCCATTTAAGCTACCTCAGGGTCAGGCAATAGTGGACCCACATTTGGAATTAAGAAGCTCTTAGATCTTGACAAAGCTTTTTCTTTCTCTTCCGTTCTCACATCATTACACTTTGTATAATGAACTGTCTTTCTGCAAGAAGCCATTTTTTGCAATTACTGATAGCATACTCAGCGTTCTAATTTGACACCTTAAACCCAATATTTATTGTAGTGAGAATTTACGTGGAGATTATTTCTCTAAAGAACAGCACTAGATTAATGGGAAAACCGGTTTCACTGCAAGAGGTTGGAAAATCTAATCAAAACATCAGATCTATCGTAATAGAGCCTTTTCTCAGTGTAACTTAATCCTTTTGATCACAGAAAGTTTTCTATTGCGAAGGATCAAAGAAGTTGTTTTTTATTCCCTACTTCAGTTGAAGCATACTTTCAAGTACAAAGCTCAATGTACTGTTGCAGAGAGCTATCAGCAGCCATTTTGTTTCATCAGAGGCTTGATGATGCTGAGGGAAACCAAAGCAAGGCCTGCAAATAGGTCCAATAGTGACCACAGTCATTCCAGAGTAGGTTGCAAAGAGCGTGTCACTTGTAACTCAGAACTGTAGCATTTGAATGAAGACTTCTAGAAATGCAGTGTCAAGTGTGAAACGTGCATATCACAAGAGCTTTAAATTACAACAGCTGCTTTCAGAGTTTCTTCAGCCACAGTAAAGAGCAGGCACATCTGTACTAACAAAGAAACAGACACTGGCAGTGAAAGGTGCTGAATTAATTTGAGTTAATTTAGATAAAGATTTCCCCTCTTCATTTGATTTGAGATAGAATGATTAAGGTTGGAAAAGACATTAAGATCATCAAGTTCCAACCCCCCTGCCATGGGCAGGGACACCTCACACTAAACCATGTCACCCAAGGCTCTGTC
>JANHGB010060864.1:0-19418 GCA_026283785.1 Coracopsis vasa
CCACCCAAGGAGACCTTTCACTGTGCTTTTTGCAACCGGATTTGCCTATCCCACATTGGCCTTTTTAGTCATCAGCGAGCTTGTAGTAAGCGTGGGTAAAGCCCTTCCCAAAATCTTCGTTCGCGAAGTCAAGCCATCACATAGAGTAGTAAATCTGTGATCAAGAGGGCAAAAAATAATGTAATGCACCTCCTGGTTGTGAAGAAACACTTTCTGTTTATACCAACTCCGTAATGAGAGCTTTGTCTTTGCTCACTCATTTCCTCACTGAAAACCAAACTTACCTCCTGGTGATCACAGTCCCTGAAGCTGGTCAGCATATTTAGAACAGTGAAGTTGGCCTGGCAAAGTTGAAGTAGCGCTTTTGATCCGCTGCATTGGGTTTATGCTTCCTTATCTCGGGGAGGAGTGGAAAAAAAATCTTTGTGGCATCTGTAAGGTGCACTTTCAATTCATGCCAGACAGGACTACTTGCCTCAACTTCTAGATCAAATTCTTAACCTCAGAGCTGACCTGGTGCATTAGCAGAAGTGTCTGTGGGAAGTTTCCATCTCCAGTGGGTAAGTTATAAATGAATACTTACTCTAAACCTCCCACAGCACAAGGATAAGATTTCCTGAGGTAGGCACTAATGACGAAATGCCAACCTCTCTATGAATTGTGCATGAACTAACATTAACTTTGCTAATGAGCTTCTGGTCTCAAGCCAACGGTTTATAATGCTGATGTTTAATCTGTCCAGGAAAATGCACTTGCTTTTTCGTACTTGAAAAATACTAGTAGTGCAATGAAAACTCAGCAATAAATACATAAAAGCATGAATGCAGTGATCACTCACAAGAAGTAATTTGTTTCCAGTTCTCTGCCATTGCTTATGCTTTGTTCTGTAGACAGACAGCAAAGTATGGAGCTTCTGGAGGTTCCTGAAGTAACAGTGGTGTCAGGAAAATCCGTGAAGTATGTGGACTTTCTGAAAATTCAAACTGACCTCTGTGCAGAGATGGGAGTCAGAAGCCCAGTGTGCCATCCAAACTGCCTGGGGAGCCTAAAGCTGCTTTAAGCTTCTAGACAGCTTTAACTGTCTAGAAGCCTCGTCTAGACTCTCTGTAGCAGTGAGGGCTTCACCCTGGCTGAACTCTGTAAGAAAAGGCAGTGATAGCATTGCTTAATTGTAAAGTTATTAGCGTTTTTTCATTAACTGAATGGAAAGCCAAGCTTTAGCTGTGGTGAAGCAGATACACCACACATATTTTTTCAAGAACACCAAGTACAATCTGAGCTTTGAAGAAGACGCCAATAGACAGCAGTGCTGCAATACACAAAAGTTTATTTTTAAGTTTTTCTTTTCCGAAGGCAAAATATAATAGAACCTAACATCAATGTATTTTGTACAACAAAACAGATTTTATATGAGAACAGACAATCCATGAAGAGTTTTTAAGTCTTAGAACTGCTTCCCTTTTTTATCATGCTTTCTTGTGGTCAACAAAACGTTGGCACAGAAGATGTCATGGCAGTCAGTCAGCAGGCGTGCTCCCTCAGATCCTTGTCAGCTGGTGCCACAGGCTGGAGGGAAGGATACTTTCTACTTTTTCCATCACAAAATTTAGAGGGGCAAAGAGGGTGCTGAGAAACTGCAAAGAAATCAGATAGCATTCAGATCAGAATCCAGGAGACAATACACCTCAAGAGAGAGCTGTCCAGTAAGACGTGAAACTCTTGCTGTGTTATTCTGTAAACTCCTGCAGCATTGTCATATGATGAAAACTATACAATGCACGTAGAAAGACTTTCTGCCAAATTCTGAGCCTTGCACATATACAGATCTCTGGATTTTGCAGCAAAGAAAGCAAGAGCCCCATTTTTATGATGATCAAAGTGATGAACTAAAAAAGTTTTCACATGTCTCATATCCTACAGTCAAGCTCATACCGAAGCCACTAAAAGCTCAAACCAAAACCTACTGAAGGGAAAAGAGAGGCTTTTTCATAATGGCAGAGTCTGCCAGACCACCTCTCAGAGACAAAAAGTATGTCTTTAGATTCAGGTTTAAAATGGTTCAGTGTTATGTATAGATCTGCTATATACACCACAGCATCTATAACTGGAATTTATTTTAACATCCCCCCTCTGTAACACAACACAGTTGGCAATGGTGAAAGAGGTTTCAATATATTGTTAGGACAGGCATATGTGACAAAACCCAAGTGAATAGGAATCATTTTATCACAGGAAAAAACACTGCCAGCTACACATCTCAGAACTCAGGTACTCGAAGCACTTGAAAATTCTGGGAAATACATATTAACTGTGCTTTACATTAATTGCAATTTAACTGTATGTGTTACATACAGCTATGCTGAGGCCCTATACATGTACAAGAGAGCACAGTAACACACAAAGTCACCTACCTTGAGACTGTGAACACTGTGGCTTCTAACCATTTAGGCTAATGCAACTTTGCTAAAAATAAACAATTCTCTTTGGAACTAATTGGCAAAGAGCTGCAAGAGGTTTGCATTTCAGTTACTGCTCTACAGTCAGCACAAAATATGTAAACTCTGCTCACTGCACCAATGGGTATATGAACTCTGCTTGATAGGACTATTAAAGCAAATCTGGTGCTAGATGTGTTCTCTTTTTGCCCAGAAGAACTCTCTCTCCTGACAAAACAGAGCATCAGACTTTAAATCCCTTACATCCCTTTTCACAGTCTGAATTTGTTCCATGTTATCTTTACACACATGAAGGACACAGATATGGGGGTCTGGTTCCCCTGTAGTCACTGAAGAGAACTAAGCACTTCCAGAGAGTAACTATACCCATCCCAGGACTAGAACTGCCCTTTGAAATGGTCTCTTTCCTCTCTGCCCCCAGCTGCAGAGGGAGCTGGGGTGGTTGGTTCTTGCCTTCTCCTGTAAAGCAAGTAGGAATGCCGCACAGTGCGGGCTGCTGGTCTGCCCCACACACTCCAGAACTGCTAGCACAGCTCCTGACACAGCTCTGGCCCATGCCAGTTAGTCTCTCTTCAACAAAGCCCAGCAGAGTTTAGGGATAGCACAGGGCAGGGACAGTTCTCAGCAGCCAGCGAGGACAGGGCCATCCTGTCTCGGAAGGGAAAATAAGTTAGAGGTGCAGACGTGAACCGAGATGTGTCACTTGCCTTTAGAGCCACAGAACAAACAGTATTTTATTACTTCATACAGATATGTCCTTGGTCTCTAACTTAGGCTCTGAAGTACCTAAAGTATGAAAAATTCAAAAATTGTTACAGGTCTTTGTGCTGCTTAAACACAGCTATATATGGCAAATGTATTTAAAATGTTTCAAAACTGCAATATCCAACAGCCAGGGATTATAACCATTTCAAGGTGCGAAGAAGAAAACATGCGCAGTTTCACTGTTCACCAAAATGGCCTCTCTGCAGAGTTCAGCTGTAAAAATGTATGACGTTGACAATGCGTATGCATTTTAAAGGCAATAGTAGGCATTCAAACTCTTTTTATCTCTCGACATGTTTGCATAGAATACAGACACTACACGATGGACAACTTGTGCATCAGAGGAAAACCAGGTAACACCATCCCTGGTAATGAGGTTTTTGTCTTAAGCGCAGGTTGAAGAAAAATCTTGTAACTGAAGCTGAACAAGAGTATTTCAGTTGTAGTGCCAAAGGTCAAGCTGCGTAACATGAATTGCAGCTGAATTAATATAACACTGATTTACCTAATATCAGAATTTGTCATTACTATTACAAGTGGCTTAGCCTAAGTAGAGGCATTCCCTGTGGTTAAGCTGTGAACAGTTTAAATAAATAAGTCCCTTTAATTTTGCCAAATGCAAAAAAGCTCACTAGAGGATATTTTCTACTCTGCGAGTAGCACTTGATCTATGTGGTAAGCTTGCACCATCACATCTACTTGGATAAAACTCAGCTTTGTAACCAGTGCAAATTACACACTTGTTAAATCAATGAAACAAGAGTAATTTGCTTGACAGTAAGTTTTATGCAATTCATAGGAATTTTGTTGCTGAAATAGTCGATTGTATCCTGTAACAAACTCAGCAAAGTATCTGTGGCTTAAAACAAGCCAAGTTTTTCTCCACTTCGAAAATGAGCTGGTGTACAAAATAGATTTAAATTCATGGATACCAAAGCCTGGCTTCACTGAAGTCCAGGCAAAATCTCTGCTGATAGCAAGAGGTTCAGAATGGCACCTACTCAATTCTACAAGCCCATGTAAACAACATCTGTGCTGGGGCTATCTGGGGCTTGGAAAGCTCCTGGTGCTCCTGTACTCAGATACCATGGGCAGCTTGTTTGTCACATGGCAGCACCCAGGAGGGCTCAGTCTGCATAATATGGGGTTTTTTTTCCTTTCCTTTTGCCACCATGTTGGTTGGTGTTTGAATGGAGGAACTATTTATTGCTCAGATTGGATCTACATGTACCCTGCCTCAGTGCCTGTAAAGATCCAAGCAGATAAAATATCTCCCTGGGTAAACCCTCTTTCTGAACCAAGGTCTCATTCACCGTATGTGAAATACTGAAACAGACCACGTCAGTGATCTCAGGCAAACAAAGGAATCAAATCAGAGAAAAATTACTTTCTTAAGTTTCACTCATTTCAAAAATTTAACTAGGCACTACACTTTTAGACACGACTGTTGACTTCAAATGCTTTTGACTGCTGCATCCAGCAGAGGAACACAGGGCCAGAAGGGACTGTCCGTCACAGTGGCACAGGCCACATCTGGCAGTCTCTAATGTGGAGGAGGTCCTCAGCACTCAAGGGCTTTTTCTGCCTTGAAGAACGCAGTGTCTGGGTTAATGGGCTACGGAAAAGGGGCAAGAAGATGCCACCTGGAGGTCAGGTCAAAGCCAGTTCCCAACTCCTAATCATGCTAACCCACTCAGGTTTTGTGAAATATGGTGAATATCAACTTGCAGTAACACAGCTCCGGGCCATGATGGCGATATTACATCTGTGCAATGCTTTTGGGATTGGCAGGCATAAAAGAAGGAATAATTTTGACCTTTTAATATTAAAGCATATGTGTACAGTTTCACAATGTAATCTACCACATCACAATGACTACCAGCCATACCAGCATAGGTAATCCAATGTACATAACCACAGCAACTGTCAGCACATTCATCTTTTAGCTATTTATGAAACTAGTTATTTATGAAACGATCTTCCCTAAAACTGAAAGCGACTGGCCAACCTCTTCTGTTTTGTTCTGATTCGGCTGCATTTCAAAGAGATGTCTGCCACGATTTTCTTCAATCTCATACACCTGTGCTACTTTTCCCAGAGGAGACAACAAAATGAGCCTTCCGAAGCAAAGTTGCTCTATGAGCTACTAAATGAATGTCACAGGCTTAAATCCTGCTCTGTCTGTGTACAACAGAAACTCAGCTGCTCCATATAGTTGTTTATGGGAATTAAGATACAGCTCAAACAAGTCACAATACATGTTAACTGACATGCTATCTGCATCCATACAGATTCAGAGATCTTGAGTAACCTTGCCAACTCTATGCACATAAATCAGCCCACATTTCAATTATATTTGTCTGCACTTATTTTAATAACTAGGAGCTTCACCTGCTCCAATATGCAGAACTTAATAGCCACACACAGAATCCTGAGGTATCTGCTCTAATTAACATCAATGGCAACTGCACTTACACATCAGGGAAGCAGATCTTTCTGGTCTGCCTCTGCACCCCAAATGGCTTTGGAACGTGCAAGCTCCAAATCACACAGAGACAATTACTAATGCACCAGCAGTGATATCTCTCTTTGACTGCACTCAGCAACCAAAGCCAGGTGAGTTAAGCCCATGAAAACATGCTACTGATTTTATCAAATTCCAGTTGCTCACTGCCTGTAGCAAGAGCACCAAGTACAAATTCTCATCATGCTGCCAGCTTGAGATATATTCTTTGTTTAGGATATGAGGCTGACAAGCACATGAACAAGGCTAACAGGGACAGATTTGGGACCATTAACTATGACAGTATCAGGTAATTGCACAGTACATTGAAAGAGCCCTCTAACAAGGGTCATGCATTTCGATGACTTCAGGAAAAAAACATAGAAAAAAGCTTTAGAAAGAAGTTTAAGATCATATGCCTGAGTTACACTTACTGTTCACAAAACACCCACATATACACTCAAGAAACAAGAGGAAGTAATAATATTTCAGGTACATTTCAGTGCTTTTTGCTGATACATGTTATATCTTTTACTTGGTGACATCTAACCTTATTTCCCGCCTTTTAGAGCTAATGAAAGAAAACGCTTAAAGTTGAGAACTTGTTGCTGTACCAGACCTTCATCGCTCACAAGTCTGGGTGGTAGAAGACCTGGTTCACTAGGCTGTCTCTTGCCAAAGGATTTTGAGAAAATACGATCTGGAATTTGGTGAAGCCTTTCAGCCTTGCCTCCTCCACCCTGCTTCCTATGCTCCCCGGAACAAAAGACATTAAATAACCAAGAGTCTATTATTTTGTAAACACAAGATCTAAAAGAGCCACAAATATACATGAGATAATATATTGCAGCAAAGCATATTCAGTACTTCTTGGAGAAGTAGAAAGAAGTTTTTACTATCCTAGAACTTTTCTGTAAGTGGATTTTTCATTACTTAGCACACTGGAGCAGTGATGTTCTTGGTTTTGAAAAGAAAAAAGCATGTTTCAACATAATTAATGACCCTTCCCCTTCATCCTCCAACATTTATTAATCTTTGGTGGACTAAAAAAGAATAAGCAGAGGCTTCCCAGGATGTAATTAAGAAAAATTATGAGGGAAATATTGAGACTATTTCTTTCATGGCTTTGTGGGGAAAGAACACAGAAATTTGCCCTGGTTAACAGAATACTCTCTTTCTGCTCATTCTAAGAGTTTCTGTTGCACTGGAAAGCATGGCACAGTCATTATGGTTCTACACAAAATAAGAGGGATTCTTAGTTTATTTTATTGGATTATATATGAAAATACAGATATTCCCTTCTCAAGGGCATTCCCTTCCCTCACCAAGCCTTTTTGGCAAAATCACGAAAGATCTGCCCTAACAAAAGAGCCATACAAACCAGAGAAGACAGACAGTAGTGTATTCTACTGATTAGCTCCCTTAACAATTGTTCAAATGTCCCCCAGCTCAGACATCTCTTGATGTTTTATTTGTACTAGTAATATGCAGATATTTAATAACCAGCACTATTAAGCTCAGCTTTTCCTGCATCTGTGTCTTTATTTACCAGAAGAGAGCAGCAGCAGAGAATACTCACAGCTTTTGCGAAGACCCCCATAAGCTCTGGGAACTGATGTGTCAGGAGGGCTAGCATGGCTGTGAAAGAACATAGTCCAGCAGTGAAAAGGATGAAGAAGGGAAGCTCCTTCTTGGGGTAAACTGAAACTTCATGAAATGCTGTAGGAAAAAAGATGGGAAGGAGAATGCATTATAAGTTAAAAAAAAAAATCCAAGCAAAACCTAACCAAAACCAAACCAACATTCTGATGTGGTTTAAACAGCCAGAGACACTCGAAGATGCCTTCAAAGGCAAAAATACATAGAAGGTCTGAAACACCAAAGGCCAACGTTATTGTTGTGTCAGTCACTCACTGCCAAATAATCCTCATCTAAAGATTGTGTTTCTGGCTTATTCTGGTCCTACGTACACATTGCTTTTGCCTTCCTTGGTCAGCAACAATGAACCCACAAATAACATACCAGGTTTTTAATCCAGGTCATTGACTAGCCCTATGTTTATTAATGCTGATACACAGATTGCACGGAAACATACACCTGGGAGCAGCAGTGAGACCAAGCTTGCAGAAGCATTATCAATTTAAGCAGGCTGTAAAACTACAGTCTTTGCAACAGTAAATTCTGAGGGTTTAATCAGCAGAACCAAGAAAAGTTAACTAAAAAGTAGGACATACAAACAAATACTCTAAATTCAGATTTTCAGAATTATCTGTATATGCAACACAACAATTTTTTGAAGTGTTAAAACCTGGGATTTAAATTGGTAGCGATTTTTTTTAAGGTGTTTGTTAGTCTACACTAAAAGGAATACAGAAATTTCTTTGACTCTGGTATGATAAATTGCTCATGGGGCTTTGGAGAGAACAGCGCTGAGAAAGCTGAAAAGGTCAGAAGAGGGTAATGAGTATTTTGCTGGAAGAATATATATCCCTTTAGCTTCTATGGCAGCTCAGATTCAAGGTGAAAATTTGGCTGGGTTGACAAAAGGCCTGGTTGACTCTTACCTGTCTGCTTCACTCACGCAGTCCACAGTTTGGAGCTACAGTCATGCTAAATGCAAACATTTTTCCTCACACAGGACCAGCCTCGAGGCTTCCCATATACTCAAATCCTATGACTATGCATACACACAAAACATTACTCTTCCACTTTGCCTACTTTCTTTCTTTGCTTCAGTGACCAGCTCTCATCTCATTGAATTTGTAAACAACATAAGCACAGGGTAATCCAGCAACATGGCAGGACAATATTCTTGACTGCATTCATCCAGAGTAGAGTAGTTTGCAAAACTAACAGCAGGAATTCTAAGAGTTTAATTAAAATCTTTTAAGCTAAAAATATATATGAACTTTTGGTCTGATAATTCAATCAGTTTAAAAAGAAAAACAGATAATCTGCAGCTTTTGTTTGATTTAAATTAAATTTAGGGATTGGGAAGTACCAGATCATGGACTTCATATATTTCTCGTGCTCAGTTTTTTGCACTTGCTTTTGACACAGGCTCAGACTTGTTCCCGTCTGTTATCCAGTCATGGCAAAAGTTTTATGATTGATATTTTTAATTTGGATAGCCTATCAGATCTCAGTGTTCTGATACAATTCCAGATGACTCTCCTTTAAAACACACACAATTAAAGGGTGTGGACAGGTATGCAAAACCCCTTTAAACAACCTGTGTCTGTCATGGTATGTTAAACCCTTCCCTACTCAAACCCAAGAGATTTTGCAGCAAAAAGTATTTCCCATAACTGCCAGAGTAGAACCCAACTGCCTGCACATGCTGTTAAAGAGTCCCCTGCTTCTAACATTTGACAAGAACAATTAGTTTTGCATCTAAAAAGAGATCACTGAGCTGTTCTGCATGATTTTGCCATTCCTAAATCTCCTGACACTCCACCCTCCCCAGCTCAGCATCCCTCTGAGTAAAGCAAGAAGAGCACTCTAAGAAGTGTTGTTATAATTAGGGTGATTATAATGGGGTGGGGAGATTCTGTCAATTGCCAAGGATTTCTGTGTAATATCAGCAAGAATGTACTGTGAAGGAGAAACTCACAATGAGCAGATTTTTGCTGTATTATTCTCACCTAATGTTCACTTATGTAGGCTTATATAAAGTGGCAACGCATTTTTTTAGCCCAAACCAGAGAGGTTCTGAATGAAAGAATACAGAAAGAGCAAATGCCCTCTAAACCAGCCTGCACAGCAGAAGCAAGCTGCATTGTACTTTTCCCAGAACAGATTTCTCTTTATTCCTTCTTCAGGATAAAGAAAGTGAGAGAAGAATCTCCTTCCTCGGATCAACTTGGATCTCCTTCACCCTTGACCCTGCAAACCCCTCTGCACTTGTGTGTGTTCCATTTATGCTCACAAAAAGACCCACTGTGAGCAAATGTGGGAATGAAGTACAACTGTTTGCAAGACTGGCTGCTTTGGCTCTTTCTCTGCGTTCCTGTGCTTCACTGCATGCACTGCAGTTAAGCCTCGTTAACTTGGACTGTAACACTTCTTGAGGGCTGGATCTATCTTTGTAACTTGCAGAGCACTGGGAACGCTGTTGGCACTTTGCTGCCAACAAATATATGTGTTCATTATATGCCAAACAATACATGTGTTTATTATATGCCAAAACCACATATAATAAATGACTGAGGTAATTTCACATCAGTTTCTTCAGCACACACACCATTACACGAAGAAAACCTTTCTTGCTATTTAAGCATAAGCTGTCAGAGTAACAGCTGCATTAGTGATCCAGTTGTCCTCAAGCAGGTTTGATCTTGCCTTGGAATTCAAGTAACTAGAGTTAACTCTACAAAAGACTAACAAGGCCATGCCACTGTGCTTTTGGTTTGACGGGATGTTACCCTAGATGAAAGATCAGACATACTTTTTAGTGTCTTGACAAGAGAGAAGATCAAGATCTAATTGATTTTTACCTCTTCTTTAATCTCTCTCCCTGTCCCTACACTGTCAACAATGATAAATATAGTTAACTGTTATGAACTGTGGTGAGGAGCTGCCTCTTAAACCATAAAGTGAGCCCCAGAGACCTGATTATTCTGATTCAGTGCTTTCAATTTAAAACGCATCACTGGAGATCACTGCTGCAAGACTCAGGTAAACAATTATTTTATGTCAACAGTAAGAAGAGGAAAGTTGGACGTACATGGTAGTAGTTCTCTATCTGCAGTTTCTGTACAAATAGGGTAAGGGTAGAAAAGATGTCCTTTTTCCAGTGGATAGGGGATCATTCTGAAAGCTGGAAAGAAAACAACACCGTGTACAAGTTACTGTGTGACAGTTACATATTTACAGACAGTAACTGTATTTACAATTTTGAAAAATAAACACAGACAAAACACAACATTTATATTTGGTTGCAAACAGGATAGAATTTGCTTAATGAAATGCCCAAATACAAATCTACATTGAGCTTTTAATCCTGCACACACTTATGTTTCTTTTCTTGGGAAGAGGTTCACGAGCATCAAGTGAGACAACACTGCAAGTACATATATAAATGATTGTATGATGAGAGCCCATGGTACTCAACAATTCCATAGCCAAATTTACACATTTTGCTGATGCTTTTAGTCTGTAGAATTTTTAACCTTCAGGGGAAAGAAGTGTATCTAATATAACAGGTACAGCCCTCAAAAATGACCAGCTGAGCTTGTGTATTCAAGCCAATACTCACAAACTCTGTTCATCAAGTGAAATAGAAGTTCTGCATGGAAAAAAGTAACGCTACCTTTTTCCCACCGCACTCCAGCAAATCAGGTAACACTGATGACTCAAGGCCAGAGAACTAGTTTTCCAACATAGTCATGTTTTCATTTTATATTTGGCAATCAAAGATTTATACTGAATTATTAAAACCAGGTTCCTCACATGCATTCTTTTTAAATGCAGCAGATCAAGTGAGGTTTCCAATATAAATCTCCAGGTCATGGATTAAATACTGCTTAATCTTATGCATTTTAAAAATTGAAAATAATAACAGAGAGGGAGGGAAATGGATTACTAAATCTGGATGGTGCTGATGTCATAGGCCTTCTGAGGAAGGAATGTTATGGAAACATCAGAATACTTGACAGAATTATAGCTTTGCAATCAAGACATCCTTTTCCATTATCCTATATATTATTCTCACTGTTAAAATGTCAGCAGGGTGTTATTCTCACTACTCCTATGAACATCAGTTACTGAAGCAATATTTTCCCCAACAGATGTCCTAGGAGCAGTGTTTATTTCAGATGTTAGGTACAGCCCACTGCCACATGATAACACTCTAGTCATTATCTTTTGCTCACAAGATAACCGGGTAATTGGTTATAATATACAATACCCCAATATTTTCAGTTGTGCACACTGCATTTGAAATAATGTTAACTGTATTTTTTTGTGCAATTATGAGAGTGTATTTATTCTTGATTACTGTGTTTCAAGCAATAGTAAAGAAGGCAGAAATCCTCAAAGACTGTAAAAAAACCTGAGCTGTAATGCTCTCCCAATATTAATCCTCCCCTTCTCCATGGCACCCCAAAAAGCCAAGCAGAAGTACAATAATCCAAGACTTGTATGATGTTCACATGCAGCAAATCTGAGTGTCTGTGTAAAAACATATGCGGAGGGATGTTCAACGCTCATTATTTCAAAATCACTAGCACAAGTTTTTCCTTCCAATTTGGCTTAATATTTGAACAGACAATCAAGCCTCTTCTGCCTCACCCTGAATCACAGTAGTATTACGATTCTAGTAAAAATAGAAAGGGATGGTAAAGATGTTGCTTTTATAAAACAAGTGAAAAAATGTCTGGAAATTGTCTGAATATAAACAGCCACCTTTGACATGAGGCCAAATATGGAATATTTACAGCAAACCAGTTTATTTAGCAATGTTATCAGCCATGGAAGAAAGTGCTCTCCTTCATCTGTATCAGTTTGTGTTGACATAGGCAATTCTCTGCCTTACTTTTACAGTATCACCTGATCCTATTTTATGTTAATAAATTCAGGTAGCACAGAGGCAGTTTGCCATTCATCCATGTGCTGCTTGTAAGAGCTACTGCAGCATTTGAGAACCCCTAGGTTTTTCTTCTTCACGCACACAACAGGAAACATGACATGTTTAGAAACTGACAGTGACAAACAAGCACCTCACTCTCTTTTGAAATTTGGTTACATTTGAGATTACAGACCCCCTGTACAGAGCACCTGGACCAAACCCAGAGCAACATTTCCTATGGTGTCACTTGGGCTTTTTCAGTTGTACTATGAATAAAACTGTACAGTGACTGATTGAATGAAGAGAGAGCAGGAAACAACCAACATTCCAGTTTGATGATGATCATTATTTTTATAACCTCCCTTTTCTCCACTGTTCAATGCATTTTGGGAAAAACATTCTGTGAGAATTTTGGAGTTTTAAATATCACAGTGATATTTCTGCATGAAGTTTGTTAGAGGTTGTCTTAATTAGGGGTGATCATATTCTCCCCCAAAGCATTCAAAATGTAACCCCCAAGTGACTGACTTATTGTATTTAATTCTGCCCAATTCCCAGAAGGTCAGAACTAAATAGTGTATATATGTGGGCATTAAATTCCTACATGCAAGCTGCTAAAATGAGACTTGTGGTTATTTAAGCACACTGACAGAATGTTACACATTCAAGACATGGCAAATGCATAAATACCTAGGAAGAAAGCCAGGGCACTGACCTGTGCTGTATGTAGACTGTTGATTAGAACCAATATTTAATTAAATTTAATTTCTCTGTCATGTTTCCACTGCTTTTAGCTTACAATTGTGCAAAGATGCCAAAGAAACCTTTTGCAAGTAAAGGATGTAAGAGTGACATAAAGAATTCATTTCATCCGTATATAGACTAAGATACAAACCAAAAGTTATGATTATTGGACTAAATACTGGTGAAATCATTAAAACCCATGGGAGTCTTTATGCGTGAGCAAAATCTGAACAAAATTCTTGAGGGCTGGTGCACTGTTCATCTCTCTTTGAAAGCACTGTGCAAAATGAATTACGGAATTTTTTTTAGAGGTTACGCAACAATACTCATGTACATCTTTACAGGCTACTATACAAATATTAGCTAATAAAGTGCATATTCAGATTGCTGTGGAGGTAATAAAGAGCAGAATCAGCTAATGATGTATTCAGCTGGGAATGCCCTCACTGCCTTCAGGCACAGATGACTAGATTTCCTTAGTGGCAGGAGGACTGCAGAGCAGCCAGCCTCCTGTGCCAAAAAGCTGGTCCTTGTAAACAGCACTTTAGGCACTTCCCAGCCTGACAAAGCAAACGAAGATCTATTTGTGATTCCCTGCAAAATACTGCTCCATGATGATGGTATAATGAGCCTAGGGATAAAGAAGTTCTGCAAGCACCTGAAGAGAAGAAACACTACAACCCACTGAAAATAAGCCCCTGGGAAAGAAGTTCTGAAAGAAAAAGTAATAGACTGGGAGAAATGAAGGAAAAGAGCATGCAGGTAGGACAGAGAACAATGCAGCAGAGCAAACCCCAGGTGGCAATTGTATGGATTACTGAGTAAGGTGTTCCATACACCTAGAAATAAAGCCATTAATTCCTCAGGAAGCCTCCACTGCAAATTAGGCAAGTTCAGCCCATTTCATGCAGTGACTGAGACAGTAAATCTTTTACAATGGAGGTATTAACTGCATTTCTGTAGGAATTATCATAGTGACAAACTTTTCTATCAAAGCCAAATGAGAACAGAAAATGGAGAAAGAAAAAAACCCAAGTGGTACAATAAGGCATGGAGAGGCAGAAAGAGAACAGGAAAACAGAATAAGCAGAGCAGAAAAGGGAAACTAGATTTCATCAAGAAAAACCTGCGTTAAAAAAAGGCTGATTATAAATGGTACTTCTTAGTTCTCTGAAACCTGAAAAAAATATCAAAGGCAGGATAAGACAGGCTAGAATATATGACCTTTGGAGGTCATATAACTCAAAGCAGGGTTATCTTCAAATTTAGGTCTGGTTGCTCAGAGCCATGTCCAGCTGTGCTCTGAGTGTCTCTGGGGATGGAGATGCCACAGCCTATCAGCAACCTGTTCCAACACATCACTACTCTCATTCTGAAAGTATTTTTCTTATGTATAGATGAAATTTCATGTTTCAACTTGCGTGTATTGCTTCTTGTCTTTCTGTTGCGCCATTCTGCAAAGACTCTTGACTCTCTCTTCCATATCATCATTTCTGTTGGGTGGTTGAAGACAGCAACTGGATCCTCCCTTCACTGACTAGAAGTTTTTTCCAAATTGAATAAAACCAGCTCCCTCAGTGTCTTTTCCTACATCATATGTTGTAGTCCCCTTTGTATCCTAGTAATTCTCCACTGGACTCATTCCAGCTTGTCAATTAAAAAAAACCACCATAAAATACTGTATTGTCTTATACTGCACATTAATATTTATCTACCTATAAGACACTTTTGTAATTTCCCAATATCAAACCATTCACAGAATCATAGAATCATTTGGGTTGGAGAGACCTCTAAAGATCATGCAATCCTACTCCCCTGCCATAGGCAAGAACACAACTAAGATCAGGTTGCTCAAAGCCCCATCCAACCTGGCCTTTAACACTTCCAGGGATGGGGTATCCACAACTTGTCTGGGCAACCTGTTCCACTGTCTCACCACCCTTACTGCAAAAAATTTCTTCCTTACATACAATCTAAATCTACTCTCTTTCAATTTGAAACTGTTAATTCAAATAATAACAAACAAATCTCTACAACTCTGGAATAAGGAAGGCAAATCATTATCCCCTCATCCATGAGTAAGAAAATATCTCAATAAAGATGGGAAATCTTGTTCAGTATTACAGAGACAACACAACGAAAGACTTCACAACCCTTTTTCTCATTAAATGAAGTTTGTATTTTCAGTTTGAATTGCCAATATTTCAATGCTGTGAGGATATAACTGACCTCCAAAATTCTCACATACTACACAAAAAGCTAATATTTTCTCATGACATTCAATAAAAATATTTTATTAGCTCCTTTGTAAGAAAGAGGATTACTTACTGCCTTCCCATGTACAGTGTAAGAGATTCAATGCCCCCTCTACTCTTTTCCAGTGTTGAAGATGAAAGAAAGCATATGCTATTGCTTCACTGTCCCCTCTCTTCAGAATATGTTCAGGGGGCAGAATTAAGCTTTTCATTTCTAGAAGATACTGCAATAAAAAAGCAGAGCACAATTATTTCAGAGGTAATAAAAACCACAAAAAACTGCCTGCAATTCAACAATGCACTCTGAAAGGTCTATTTCCCTAAAGTACTTTCACTCATAAGTGTTTCATCAAATGTGCAACATCACCAACTGCACTTGAAGATAATTACTGAATTATTCCCAAAGACTAAGATATGCTGACAGATGGTTAATGTTCTGCTCTTCAGCTGCAGTAGGGGGACTACAGAGAATTTCAAAGTAAGATGTCTCTCTTATCAAAGGAGGTGGAAATAAAGAGCTTAAAGCAGAAAAGAGAATCTAATTACAAGAGCTCTCTTAAATTAAAAGTGTTTATAATAAAATTAAGCAGTTTGATGCACATAGTCTTTCTATCAGTAAACATGCTGTACTTGTAGTTTGCACACATGTTGCTTTATTGCATTGCAATCAATTGGTTGCTAGGTCTATAAATATGCAAGGTTAGTAGCCACTAACATGTTACAAAGTAAAAAAGTTACAAAATGGAACAACTAACTGATTTCCAGAAAAATAGTTTATCTTAAACTTGCTACTTGACATAGTTACTGAAAATGATATGGAAATGAAAAGCACAACTGACCAAACCCACAAGCAATATTCCCCATTTCTGGATTCCCCACAGCAGCAGCAGATGCCACAGGAGAAGACAGAGGTCCTGGCTGTCATTCAAGCAGGTGATCTTTCCTCCTTCCCCAGCCCATTAGCTAGACCACTACCATTTCGGCAGACATTATTTATTAGCTCGTCACTGGTGGTGCACTACATTCCAGTTAGAACCAAGATGTACCCCTTCTGGCATGCTTTTCAGGGAAAGGAAGGACAGTCAGAAATCACAAGCTACTGAATCAATTCCTGTTTGTCATATCTCCTCTGAGAAGTGTAACATTACCCAGCTGTGTGCTGACTGCTCTTGAACAGCATAGGAAAACTGCTGCTCTCTTCCAGGATGTCTAAGAGAAAATGTTCTCCCTACCAGACCATTTAAATGAAGAACGCAAAAGGCAGCAGGAAAGTCAGGCAGTAGGCCATCAGGCCCTAATGCAAAGTTCGTAAAGTAAAGTTATGGTTAATCACTGGCATAAAGAGAATGAGTGTGCAGCTCCTCCACTTTACCCTGTGCCTACGCACTGGTTTGGAAGGAGGAGGACTGCAGGACCTAGGGACCGACAACAACCCAGTGCAGGCACCCATAAGAAGGCAACCTGCCTCCAGAGCTGAAACAGAGGCATGGGTGGTGTTAACCTTTCACAGCTCCTCTTAAACACTGACTTTTGTGGACAGGATGAGCTGGTGCAGAAAAGAGGAGGAAAGAGGGCAAAAGAAGGTAATGAGAATTGAAAATCAGACTTGGGGAAAGAAAGAAGAAAGGCCCAAAGGAAATGAGCACCACCGGCATGATGTTATGGAGGGATAGAGCTAGTCACCCTTTGCCTGAAGGAGCCTGGAAGGAGCAAACAGGTAAAGGATTTGAAGAGACCATGGTCAAAGCAAAGAACCCTGCAAAATAGGCAGATACTTCAAAGGCGAAAGTGAAACCACAAGTGTTTCTGATGCAGGTTAACAGTATTAAGGAGAAACTGAAGTAGCAGTGGGAGTAATAAGTGTGACACTTGAATTTTCTCTAAAGCTGTTCAGAAAAATCTGACAGAGCTGAAGAGCAGGTGGGTTAACGGAGGAAGCTGCAATTTAGTACGCAGGACAGGGGATTAAGAGTGACAGAGAGAACAGCATAAAGAGCTGATAAGAGGGAGGGAGCTGCCAGGCTTACAGAAATACAGCAAACATTCTTATGTTTGCTCTAATGAATGTGCCAGCCTTTTAAAAACATACAATATACCTGTTGAGTAGACTGGAATACAGCTGCAAGAGCTGCATGTTTGTATCTGGTTTATTAACTTAGAACTCTTATTTCCATTTTATTTTCAAAAAAGTAAGTTCTCTTGTTTAAATATTTCACTCAAAGAAAAACAAAACGAACCACAAACTCAAAGCCATGTCACTATTTGTAGGGAAAGAAAAAACAGGAAGCAAAATTCTATTTCTAGGAGCACTGAGATGAAAACATGTTATTTTGATTCTTACATATTATTTGTTATCAGTGATTAAGAAACAAATCAAATGGAAATACCAGATGGAAGGATATATCTTGGCACTTGCAAATCATTCTTAGCCCTTACTCAGTTGTGTTGATTTTTCAGTCTGTATTTTTCTCAGTTTCAGAAAGAAAACCCTCCCTCATTACTCTACCACAGCTACTTTCCCAAACAAAAAGTACATAATCTAGTTCAGTGGTATTCAAGAAGACCCACACACAAAGTTGACTGATGGCTCATTTGGGCCTCATAATAGTTTTTGTTTTATGTACAAAGATCGGTCACACCTTTTGGCCATGCAAGCTGTCAATTAATTTATTCTGGAGGCATTTCCAGCAGGAATGCTAACTGTACACAGCTCCAGAGATACCTTGTCTGGAACACTCTGTACGGTTCTCATCAGGCACTTACAGAAACGTAAAGATCAAATTTTTTGTACAGAATAGAGCTAATCAAATAAATGTCAAGTTTGTTTTGTGACAAGGCACTTGAAGGCTTCCATCTGTTTAACTTATCTAAATAGGAGTAATGGGTACCAAAAGGCACCTAAGCTGTACATAGGGCTTTATTATTATGGAAGGAGAGCAATAAAAATTAGGATGGTCTTGATGTCCCAGAATATCATATCTGTTTGTGCATTGCTGTATTTTCAAGGGGAGTTCAGAGCCTGGATGGCTTTCAGGTTCCTAGATGTTTTGCTGACAGGGCACAGGGTCTACCTGGAGATACCATGGCCAAGGGCAGCCCCCTTTTACAGTAACTGCAGGCTACTGGCACCCAGATATTGACAGGCAGGACTGAGTGCCAGCAATCTGATGGTTTTCTAGCAGACTGTTCATGAAATCAACATGGTGCCCCTGAAACATTTTGGATTGGAAAAACAGACAAATTCTAATAAAATGAAATGAAATGAAAAAAAAAAATCTTCAAACTATGTAATGATAGCTGCAGTCCTCATGCTGCCCATATAACATGTGAATCACAGTCCTGACGGACTTCTGCATGCAACAAGTATTTCCAGCTCTTGGAAAAAATCAGCCAAAGAAAGACATCTGATTGTAGTTTCCAAGAGGCTGTCATTGCACTTAATCAAATATACTACACTAGACAGGTACAGTCTTCTCTTCAGCAATCAAAGACTTCAGGGTGCGACTCTGACTACTTATATCTCAACATTTCCAAAGGCCTCGGTCCAGAGCTCAGCCTGGATCCTACCATAATACTAAAATTCATACCAGTATGAACTCCATCTGGCTTTACAAGAAAACAACCTACACCACTTAACAGACGCCCTATCAACTGTAACTCCTGATACACTGGCATCCTCTCAGATTCAATCATGACCTTTACAATTAAAGTAATAAAACTTTACTACCTTTTCAATACACAGGTAAGATGTGAGCTCTCTGTCATCCTGACAGGGCTTTGATGTATGCACGGTTCCACTTCAGAGGGAGGGTCAAGTAACAGGCTAAATGAGAAACCTATCAAAGAGCCAGTCATCATGGAGGAAATGAAGAGAAGGCTCAGGTGAGACCTTGTAACAGTTTTCCAACACATAAACAGGGCCTGCAAGGAAACTGGAGAGGGACTTTTTACAAGGGCAATTAGTGATAGGACAAGGGGGAATGGCTTTAAACTGAAAGAGGGTACATTTAAATTAGATATTAGGAAGAAGTTTTTTACTGTGAGGGTGGCGAGGCACTGGAACAGGTTGCCCAGAGAAGCTGTGGCTGCCCCATCCCTGGCAGTGTTCAAGGCCAGGCTGGATGGGG
>JANHGB010060865.1:0-28543 GCA_026283785.1 Coracopsis vasa
TGGTTTAGTGGGAGGTGTCCCTGCCCATGTCAGGGGGGTTGGAACTAGATGATCTTAAGGTCCTTTCCAACCCCAATTATTCTATGATTCTATGATGATTCTAAGACGCACACACCCTTTCTATAAAGCCTCACCACTAGGCTAATTTGTCAAGCCTTACCATTTCAGAGAGTAGGTTTAGTATTAAACAGGCTGCACATTGTCAGCAGTCATTTAGTAGTGATCGTAGAATAGTTTGGGTTGGAAAGGTCGTCTAGTCCAACCCCCTTGCAACGAACAGGGAAATCTTCAGCTAGATCAGGCTGCCCAGAACCACATCCAACCTGGCCTTGAGTGTCTCCAGGGATGGTGCATCCACCACCTCTCTGGGCAACCTGTGCCAGTGTTTCACCATCCTCATTGAAAAAAACGCTTTCCTCATGTGCAGCCTGCATCTCCCCTCTTTTAGTTTAAAACCATTACCTCTCGTCCTATCACAACAGGCCCTGCTAAAAAGTCTCTTCCCATCTTTCTTAAAGACCTCTTTAAGTACTGAAAAGCCTCAATAATGTTTCCTCAAAAGCCTTCTCTTCTCCAGGCTGAACAAACCCTTCCTTGTATGAGAGATGTTCCATCCCTCTTATCATTTTTGTGGTCCTCTTCTGGACCCTCTCCAATAGGTCCATGTCTTTCCTGTACTGAGAACTCCAGAGCTAAACACAGGTGGGGTCTCACCAGAGCAGAATAGAGGGGCAGAAACACCTCCCTTGAGCTACTGGATGCAGCTCAAGGTACAATTGGCCTTCTGGCCTGCAAGCATACATTGCCGGCTCATGTCCAGTCTTTCATCCACAGAGTCCTTCTCCTCAGGGGTACTCCCAATACCCTCATCCACCAGCCCGTACTGATACCAGGGGTTGCCTTGACCCAGGTGCAGGACCTTGCACTTGGCCTTCTTGAACCTTATGAGGTTCACATGTGCCGACTTCTCAAGTTTGACCAAGTCAATCCCACTGTCTATGTCATTGATAATAAACAGTAATGTTTCCAGTACAGACCCCGTAAGGGATGCCACTTGTCACTGGTGAAAATACAGACATTGAGCCATTGACCCCTGCCCTCTAGATGCAACCATCCAGGCAATTCCTCATCTACTGAAGAGTCCACCCATCACACATATCATAAATGTGACTTTACAGTGACCACCTCAGTAGGTGGGGCATGCACCCAAATCTATGCATTCAGTGCCATGTCAGTGCCAGGGTAAGGGAAATCTAGACAGGGAGACACCATACTTCACAAACTGATGAGAAAACTCCAAGAACTTCCTGGAGCTGCAATTACAGAGGCCTGGATTCATCTGTCTGAAATTGTTCACCACCAGGACTGAGAGACATTAGAACCAGTTGGCCAAGTGTGGGGAAAAGAGGCACTGGAGATAAGGTTGGTAGACCAGGCCAAAGAAACTAGAAGTAGCTCTTATTTTCCTGATTCCTCTGGTTTCTCACACTGGGGTGTTCAGGAACTGACATCATATCCTACATCCAGCCACCAACGCTCTACTTACCTTTCTGCTTCAATGCCTCTCACCAGCCCACATGAAATAGATTTGTGCTGCTATGCCAGTTGAGTATGAAAGTATCTGCCTCTCATGGTGCTAGGGCATTGATATTTAGGTCATGAACCCCACAGGGGTTTCTCTATGTAGATATTATATATGGGGTCAAGATTTCCTGAGATCTTCTAGAAGAAAGGTAGTGTCATTGTTACAGCACAGAATACAAATATATCTAGATGCTCAACTCGAGAGAACTGGGGTGCTGTGGGAGCCTGGGTTTCCACCACTTCAGTAATGACACAAAGTGACAGGGTGGCCTTGGCCACAGACAGCTTGGAAATTCAATAAACAAGATAGCTTTATCTCAAGTGTACAACCAAGGAATAGGTGGCCTATGGGATGTGAGAGATCATACATGAAATATGAGAGAAACAGGAACCAGATTCTGACTACCCCAGTACTGTTTAATGTCACACCAACATCCTTGCTTACCTGTTGCAGTCAGAATACTTTTTTTGTGTTTACGGAGAGATGCAAAAAGAAAGGAAGGGATGAAACTGAGAAAGAAGCAAGGATTCCAGAATAAATACAATGGGAAGAAGACACTTCAAAATACTCGGAGGAAAGGATACCATTTCTCTACTTCCTTGCCCTTTACTGTCAGAAAAAATGTGATTTCATGAATGCTTTTGTGCTGATCTTCCTTGCAAACTCTCAGGTTGTTTTGCATGCTCTGAAAGCAACGTATTTTCAGTCTGGGACCAGTGCTCCCTTTGAACTCACTTGAAATACAAGACAAATGGAGAAGCAGATTTTAATCTTTGCATCTTGGCAGTAGACGATGATGGATATTTGAAAATGAAAGATGAACCGTGGAAATGAGAACTGTGTTTTCTTTTGTGTAGAGCTCCTTGGTCCCTGAATTATTCATATTCTAAGTCTGATTCATCATCTTCCTCTTTTTTTTTAATTTTCTTCTCACTGTCTGAATCCAATGGGAAAGAGAAAGAACTTCCTTCCTTGATTAATTCTAACTTTTAATGATATAGAAGGAAAAAGCCAGTTTTCCTGGGTGCTCTCCTTTTGCATTCCTTCCATGGGAGCAAAGCCACACTGTAGGGAAGCTTTTTGAAATTTCCCAATTTCAGGCATTGCATGTGAGATGTTGGTCTCTGGTGGGACTGGTCACCAGTGTCATGAAATCCTTCCCTTGATAACATTTGATCCTGCTGAGAGTTTTGCTCATAGCAATGAATCCTCAAAAATACTAAAAGAGTAATTCAAGAAATGTTGTGTCTCAAAGGTTTCTTCAGGAAGCAAAGATAGATCTGCTTAGAATCAATCCTGCAATGCTCTTCACATGCTCTTCTACTACATTTTCCACTTTACTTGGACCGCTCATTTCTACTATAATGTTGTCAATACTTCCACTTCAGGAATTCTAAGTCCAGATCATTGAAGTGTGACTTACTGCCTTCTTATCAGCCGTAAGGAAGAGCAAAAGGGTCCCCTCCACACACTCACAATTTTATTTGTATTTATTTCCTTCATTCCAAAACCTGATTAAAAGCTGACCTAATTAAACCGTGCCTTCTCTGGTTTACCTCTACTTATTACAAAACCAACATCTCTTTAGAGCATCTTCCCTTCACTGTTTTAAGAAATAAAGAATTATTTTTATATGTATGTGTATATACAAATGTATCCTTTGTACCCTGTGCTTTTAATATCTTTTCCTGTTTACTTTATACGTAATTAATCTGTATAGAGTGGTTTGGATAAATTCTGCCTAAAGGGTGTTATCCCATATAACACACTTGTCAGAAAAAAAAAGTGTTTTCTAACTCTTCCACAGATGTCTGAAGTGGATGATACCAATGGTATATATTGTTATCTGCCTTTTGGGACAAAGCCAGATAGTGGAAATGAGTATACACAGAAGTAATGCAAGTAAAAGTATTAATTTTGTAAGCTTTATTACCAGTTTAATCCATACAGTTTCATTTTTCTCACTTGCAAATTCACTTCCTTGTTTGATCTTTGAAATATTACAAGCCTAAATTCGTATTATTCCTTGAGCTTGTCATTTAGCTACTGTGTGAAGCTGGACTGAATGTTCCTGCTTCCAGGTTTTGTTCGTTCTGCTAGGGGTGAGATATGCTTAAAGCAAAAATACCAACCTCAAAATGAAGAACTACTGATTACCACTCTGCATGTCACAAGGGCTTTTCAGTGAAAAGTTTAGAAGTGAAAAACTGATCTTCTCAATCATGGTATTTTGGGCATATGAAAAGCATATAAATTAAGTCAGCAGCTTTTCTTTGGATTTAGGGTGTGTGGTTAAGCAGTTTACAGGTTAACAGTTGAAAAATTTATTTCACAAATGGCAATGCTAACATCAGTTTATTTTTCTTCATTTGAACAAAATTAATCTGAAATTTTATGCATAACCTGTTCAAATTCAGTGAGAAAAGAAATTTTCTCTGTGGTTTTATATTTGCAAATATAACTCACCACTGCATACTTAAATTTTACATTTCAAAAGTGATCCATTTTATTTACATGCAATGTTTTCAAGCAATGCATTAGAACTTTTTGATCTCAACAACAAGGCACTTAACACTTGCTGCAGCTCCAAAGCCCATCCTGGTACCTCTTGTTTCATGGCCATCCAAAACTTCCTTGGAAGCCAGTATCTACTTTTGCACTCTGTGCACTCAAAACATTTTGTGTGTCTTTTTTGGGTAAGTCTAATTTTAAGTCTTCTAATCTTTGACAGATGTATAAATTCATTTAATCAGTCAGTTATCCTGCAATACAGGCATCTGAGTCATGTGCTCTCCACCAGCCTTTGCTTGGTTAAACACCAGATGGATGAAACAGCTGTATAAATCTTTAATCTCTGTGACAACCTTTCCTTCATTTGTTCTCTGACTTATGTGGTTAGCTTCACTTGTGTGTTCTTTCAATTACGGAGTTAACCAATCTCTGTCATTCAGATCTATTTAACACGCTTTGCTTGTCTTTAGCTTAGGGAATTTTACTTTTACATCTATTTTTCAACAGATACATTAAATATTCAGCCTGTGTTTGAAGTAATATTGATGTCTTTGATATCTTTGTTCATTATCTGTTAATCTATCAACATTGCTGATATAATTAAAAACACACATTATCATGACATTTTGTAGTTACAGTCTCTTTCTTTGGAATAGCATTTTCTTGTAAGATAATACTCTCCTCCAAAACTGTGAAATTCATAATCAATGGCTTTATTCACATCATTATGTTTTGCAGTTGCACTGTTTCTGCAGTCTCACTATTTCAAGAAAATAATATAAATCTAAACTGAGAGATAACGGCAGAACTATTTGTTGAATTGTACATCCTTCAGGGTTCAACTTAACTTTTTTCTAAATTGTCAAATTTTGTGAATAGAAATTTTGGAACTCATCTGAGTTCTGTCTAGAAGAAACCAGAATTAATATAAGACTCTGTTACTGTGATTAAAGGACCTGATGGTATGAAAGTATGTGTGGTACTAAACCAGGAGATTTCCTTAGATGATATCAAAAGTGTTTGCAAGTCCAAAAGTACTGTGCCCAGATGATACACTCTAAAAGATCTTTTAAAGAGATACATAATACATGAAGTAGATCTAGAGACTGCAACATGGGAAATTTTATAGAAAGGCAGAGAACTGTTTAATGCATTTGAATATTGGAGAGTCTCATAGGAGGAAAGTGTGAGCTCCTCAGACCATACAGCTTAGAGAGGATAGCAAAAATCCCCTGTGAAGAAGGGATGAATATCAATGCTGACTTTTAGTAAACGCTATCGTGGCACCATCATTCAGTAGAGTGCAACAGCAATGCTCTGCTGGCTAATTTTACCACCCCACCCAGAAATGTAATTTCTGAGTTCCAAATAAATTCCAGTCCAGACTATCAAGGTCACAAGCTAAGAAGTCTTCAGGCTTTGCAATTGGAAAAGAAATTTGAATATGGAAAAGGATGGGAATAAAAGGCAATAGGAAAGCAAAAGCTTTTTATCTTATACAAAAAAACATGCCTCTGACACATATAAAGTAAATCTAAAACTCCAAGATGTCACTAGAGATGCTGAGATGCCACAGAGACTCTAGAAGCTATCTGATGCCCCTAAAGGCTTTAATGCTACTAAGCCCGCTTGAAAACATTTCATTTCCAAACAAGGTATTCTTTATGCTTGTTCTTTTGTATGTGTGCGTGTGTATTTAAAGCCTGTGGAATAGGAGTTGAGAGCAACATTTCTTAACCAGCCCTCTTCTGAATGTGAACAAGACACTGTCTAAACAAAATCGAGGGAGTGCAGGTGTAAGGACATGAGATGTTTCTCCCTTCTCCTTGAAAATTCAAGGATATGATTTATAATAGCCCCATCATTTCAAGGCTGATTGATAGTTGACTGAGTTCATGCTTTCTTTCTCATAGCTTTTCAACCCTGTGTGTTTTTGTTATGGTTTCATACCCACACACACAGGGATTTTTATCAAGGCAAAAGGAATCAGTGACCACAGTGTAAAGTAATTTTGTTCAGAGTAGAGACTTACTGATTTTATCCATGCACAATAACACAGAGTGGAGAGCCATTCATATCCCTGTGTAGAAGCACAATCTCATAGTAACCAATGTTTTGATGTGTCTGATGTGTTTCGAACATTTCTGAAGTATTTCTAAGCACATTAGCTATGAAATAACCTCGAACTTCAATGGCGTTTCTGCAAGAAAAAAAAATCTACTTCTTATTCCAAGGTTAGGTAAGGTAACTCTTCTTAGGTAGGAAGTTATTTTTATTTTTTTATTTTATAAGGAGTTATTTTTATTTCAGCTCTGTAGGAACATAAATTGTCTATACCTATATAAAAATCTCCCTTTGAACTTCCATCTTGATATCAATACCTATTTTGCTTGCAGCGTGATGTCAGTTGCATGTCCCTTGTTTATTTTCCCCTCCATCTGCATGCAAAAATGTCCTTCCCATCAATATCAGTTACCCACATGTAGCAACAAGAGATTGGATCTCACCCCATTCCATCGGTATTTTTCAAACTGTTATGGTTATGAGATGAAATCTCATTTATTTTATGGCCACGAATTCCAACAGGGAACAGAAATAATTTCTTCTTCATGGAAAGAATTTTTAAGCATTTGAGACCATCCAACACTGACTTGCTCAAGGAAGTTAGCTTAAAAGTTTCTTAAAGAAGTTAATAGAGGAAGAGTTTTTAAGTGCCTTACAAAACTGAATATAGGGTTGATGGTAGAGCTTAACATGTCTGGTCTTCTGTTGCTATGGAACTGAGAGGAATCTACAATTCTTCCTTTCACTTGATTTCATTGATGCAAGACAGCCTGTGGCATTTGGGAACACATTTTCTGCATTAAGCTTTCTAGAATCTTCTTTGTGTTTTACCTGTGTGGTTTGAACTGATCACTGTTTTATTGTTGGTTTAGCATGGACAGAAGGACAGTGAGATATTTCATGAGATTTTGGAAATCCTCATAAAGCAGGACAGACTGCTGTACTTATATTCCACACATTAAGATGTACTTGAAATTCAGTAACACTTTCTTTGAATATTTTTTGCTTTTAAATTTGATAGCTTTTTAAATCGTTACGAGGGAATCAACATTAAATACATGTTTAACAATTCCATTGTGGTTATCTTTGAGCAATACAACGTATGTAGCAACCATATTTTATCCAAGATTTTTATACCCTAAAGGATTGACAGGCTTCATTCCAAGAAAAACAACACCCCCAAACTCTGATGTTATGTCCAAACAGACAGAAAGCTTCAATCCAATTTGTTTAGGGTTACACTTCGCAGGAGTCAAAAATGTTTATTATTATGTACAAGCCAATGGCAGGTCTCCAGCAACTGCAGTCTGTATTTTTTCAACATATATGCATACGCATATTAATATATGCACACACATATGTATAATGCATGTACCTTTAGGTTTTCATGTGAAAACTTTCATGACTATGACTTGGTGATTGTTATCAAAGACAGTCTAAAAAATTAATACCAATATTTTGTCATATTCTGCTAAAATTAATGTATTTGTGCAAAGTGTTACCAATAGAGGTCTCAGAGCAAGCCTCTAAGACACAGACATTTCAGTATGCCACAGCTGGAAGAATAGTTTCCATAGACATTCAGCATTAAAAGAAAACTTTACTCGGCAGATGGAATAAAGCATTATACTGCAAAGTAATTCCTTAGAGACACACTTCATATTCCAGTTTCAAGGAACTAATTTAGAAGACAACAGCACATCTTATTTGGTAATCTTGCAAGTCTTGTCTGGGAATATGAGAGCACTGCAGCTCAGTAGTGGGACAGTAACTGTTTCCTTAAGATTCTAGGCAGCTTAGACAAAGCCTGTTCCTGATTGCCTTCAACTGCCTATTAACAGAAAATCGCATATTTATACATTGAATTAAACTTCTGCTTTGAGTAGAACTGGGTGAAGGTCAATAGTTTTTTACTTGCTCTGTTTCACAGGGTCTCATAATCAACTGATTCATTTGCTACACCAAAGGACTTAAGCCTCTAAGTTCTTGTTGCAGATGTAAAGGTATTGATGTTCACTTATGCAAAAGTACTCGCTTTGTATAACTATTAATTGCAGTGCTGCAGAAAGACTTTGCGCAGAATATTACTGTTTACCTATGTAAGATACTGTTTGCTTGTGAAAACAGTTGTCAATACCATGAATTAGTAGATACAGGTACAAATGGGAGCAAATTATTAGATTATCAAATTTCCCCATTTGTTGCTTATTTTTTATTATGAGTTACTTAACATTTCATTCTAGCTAGCTTAAAGCAAGTAAATTACATCAATGTGAGTATGAATTATGAGCAAAGAGTTGTTACAAAATAACATTTTTATGACAAAAAGTATACTTTAACATCAAGATTAACTGTCATGATGAAGGAATGATTCAGCTAGAAGCACACGTGATATAAGTGCAGAAAATGCACATAAGTGTGGTGGCAAACAGCACCTGAATTCCATTAGTGATACAGTTAAACAGAAGGACTGCACATCATTGTGAAACCACCTCACAGTGACAGAAAACCCATTTGAAGAGTACTAGACCATATACAGTATAGGGAATCTTATCCACACTCCCTTTACTGTAGCCACCACCATCCTTCCACAGAGTCTATATTCGCTCTGGTGGGCTTGCCCATGTTAAGATGAGTCTACGTTACCTTTCACTCTGGCTGTGAAGATCTCTCAGTGATAACAAGGAAATATAAAACTGAGAAAAAAGTCCCAAAAAGAAAAGCATCTGAAACATCTTTTAAAGAATTAATATTCTTAGCTACAGTGGTCAGACTCCTCTTCCAAAATATCCCAGTCTGAGTAACAGTTCCTCAGACCTGCTGACTCACTGCAGATAAATCCCTCCAATAATCAGGGTTTCAAGAAAATAAAGTAATGATGTTAATTTAGTTTGAAAGGTATCCTGTGATCTTGTGATGAAATGTATTCTGTAATAAGCACAGAGTTTATTACTCAGAAAGAATAATATTCTTTCAATCTAGCAATATTCTTGAAAAGACTTTTAAGACATGTCTTTCCGCAAGTCAGGAACAGAGAGTGTTTTTCCTCTCCCCTGTTTTACCTTGCCTTTTTGAGCCTGTGAGAAAACAGAAACCAGGGTAGACCATAGTATTCATAGATGCTGAAAGGCCATTCACAAAGGACAAAGCACGATGAAGGGGAAGGTGAAAGGACTCCTGTGGAAACAAAGTGAAAAGTCAAAGAGATCAAATAGAAACAAACTGCAAGTGCTCCTCGATCCAGCTAAATAAATAGTAGCAATACATATGACAGATGATACCAGCCTGGATGAAATAGAGAGTGGCATTTTTTCACACCTTGTTTTTTTCAAAACTCACTTCTCAGCCAAAGCAGATAACACTCCAACTGAGAAAAACTGATTTGCTGAGAGTCTTGCCAATAGAGAGAGGGGATTTTACATAGAGAAATTCTTGGCAGAACCTCTTATTTCCCCTTAAAACACATTACTGGGCTCTAGGCTGAGATGATATGGGTGAGGGAAAGACTATGAAACAGTAGATGATAAAGAGAGGAAAGGAGAAGCAAAAAAAAAAAATGAAAATGAAAGTCTAAAGGGATTTCAGTATTACTTATATGTTTGTATTTGTGCAATTGCTTGCCTTGTAAATAACACATATACACTAAATTAGCTTTCTAGGCAAATGTAGAACCAATACTGATCTGCCTTTTACCAGAAAAGGTCTTCATAGTTGTCCATTTTTGAAAGTGGAGTAAGTGTTGCTCTGTAAAGTCTTTAGGTTATAGACTGATCTCTCTGCCCTAGCTGCTAAGGGAGAGCCACACACATTTTAAGCATCATGTACTGCGATAAAATGAAGTCTCTGAATGATATTGAAGAAACTGTTTACTCAAAAAAGTCCTAAGTATTTCATACACATATTATTTTATTACCTCCGTTTAGTCTTCAATTCAGCAAAACACTCGACTATGTGCTTCAGATCCATTAACTGTCGTTAATTAGTGGAGATCCTCCTTATAACATCGACAGCTTACCTTTGAAGACACACTATTCAAATTCACCACAATGTACAATGAATAAGACATTTTCATGGGCTTAATTTCCCTGTCTTCTCTGGCTTTTGTTCTTACATTCCCAGAATGGGGACTATTGCAGCATATATTCATAAGCTTAGAGACAGAAAGAGTCCCTAACCTGCACCCTTTAACAATCGCCTTCAGTTTTATTGTTGAATTTGCTTTTTAGTTATGTGAAGTGCCTGGGCAGGGCTGAAATTAATTGTGACTGAAAGAATGGCATTTTCAAAGTTGTTTTGACAATCTGCTTCCTTCATTTAGATGCATAAGACATAGATATTCCTTTTTTTTTTTTTTTCAAGGCCACTTGTGTAATTCTTAGAAAATATATTGGCTATGCGGTGGATGACTCAATTGTCCTGGAATAAAATAGTGCTTTGACAAATCTACTTGTATTTCTGAGTGTCTGAGTGTCACTGAGTAAGTGATATTCATTCTTAAAGCAGATATTTCCTGCCAAATCCAAAATTGATATTATTAGTTATAGTTAATAAAAACAGCTTGATGGGGTCTTACTTACCATTCTCCATTTCAGGTTCCCTTTTTAGAAAGACTTTGAGTTAAAAGATCAATTCTCTTTATTCCAGAGCACCTATCACTGATAACAAGCAGGCCAAAAGTTTTTAGTTCTTCTGAAAACAATACAGCTCTTTCAAAAAACAGCTGTTCATTTTGTTCATTTCCTTTATTCTGTGAGGGAGAGGAGGCCAAAGAAACTCTGTTAGTGATCTTTCTTTCACCAGTTTGAGCATATGCAACCTGGAACCTTAAACTTAAAGAATTCACAGTGAACAAAAAGGAACTTGCACCATTCCTTACTGCCATGTAGTAAAATAAAGCCTTGATTTGAGCTAGCCAAGCTTTTGTGTGGGTATAGGTTTGTTCTTGTCCTCTTTTCCTCCAAAGAAGGCTTACCACAGCACAATAATTTCTTAAGCTCTATGCTTTTTCTAAAGCCAGAAAACAAAGTAATGCTTCAATAGCTATTGTGAGAATACAGAGCTACTATATATTTTATCTGACTTGCTTTTCCTTTTTTTTTTTTTTTGTTTATTTCTTTCTCAGCAAAGTCATCTTTTCAGCCAGTGGAATAGATGCGATAGATTTGGATTAAGTGGTATACGCATTTAGTGTCTTAAACAGCAGTCAGCTCCGAATCCATTGTTAGAGCCTATGGGAAGAGACAGAATGATGTAGAGTTTCAGTAAGCTGCAGCAGCCAAGTAAAAGAGATAAGTAATCAACCTGGGAGAACAGGAAAGACTGACAGCTGGGATTTTTGGGCAGGCTAAACAAGAATATCCAAATAGGGACCATGATAAAGCAGGGCCACAATGGGAGCTTTGGAGTGTGGGAGGTTGAACTCTCAAGGATAACTGAGGCCTTAGAAGAGAAGGGATTTGGCACTGAGTGAAAGATGCCTTGTCAGGATAAATAAAAAAAAAACATAATGAAAAGAAAGAAATATAGAGTGAGAAAAGTCTAATAGAAAGCAAACACGCCACGTATAGACCATAGTCAGAGCTTTGGGTCCTTTCCTCATGGTAACCTGGACATAATCTGTTATAGGATTTGGTAGAGAAGATTAGATTCTTGGTTGTCTCACTGAAATTCATACAGTGCACAATGGCTGCTTATAACCATTGCTTACTGCTCACAATCCTATTGTGCTATGGAGTTAACTAAAGTCCCTATGATAACAGTATTGTCAACTAAATCTAACTTATGCTATCTGCTACACAGCCTATCCCTTATTACATAGACATTCCTATAAATGTCCATGCAGATTAGTTCCATCCATTGCCATTTGTGAGATTACATATACATATTGAGACATTCTCAAGATCTTAGTATATGAGCTAATATGAAAATTTGTCTAATTAAAATTGCTAATTACAAATGTGTCATAATTCAAATATCCAATTGTCCAGTTATCCATATCGTTCTTACTAATCTTAGTGCTGCTGTTTATTAGCTTCAAGATGAAATCTTTTGTGGAAGACGCTGCTTGCTATCTAGTGCCTTGCCCATAGTACATGTATTATACACCTATCCTACTGCAAATCTCCCCACCATTCATTTTCCAGCAGTCTATTGTGAGAGTCATGGTAGCAGAAGTGTTTGTGGGTGGATGGCGTATGCTGGCACTACTTGTAGCACATAGCAGTCCTATAAGCACAACTAAACAGATCTGGTGTGTTATGATGTCTTTTTTGACCTTGGTGGTGCAGATGGGTTACCCAAATATTTCCATGTGAGTTTTTTCCATTGATTCATCCATCCCCACGCAACACTGGCTGCCATCCAGGAGTCGCTATGGACATCCAGTGCATTACTGGCAACTGGGGCACCAACTTAAGAGGTTATACTGTTCCTAATATGTCAGATGTTTTTTTGACTCCAGGACAAGTGCTGTAGACCTCATTCTCTTGGGCTATGTGTCTAGCCTCTCATCCCAAATATCTGTGCTTCAAAATCCCAATGATTGCCTCAAATTTCATCACGTCCCTCTTGCTGCATGCAAAAGATAAAGCTTCATATATGGATACAAGAATACTCAAACAAAAAGTTTTGAACTATGTTGAAACACTAAGTGCATGTTAGAGCAAAGGTAAAGAAGTACTGTCAGTGAGTAGCCAAATTAAAGTTTTGGAAGAGGAAAAAACAGAAAAAACCCACTGTTTTCATCAGTTTAAATGCAAAAGACGTTTTGCCCCGTGAACTGCAAGCGCATACTTAAAGAAGTGTTAATCAGGTTTGGCTCCAGCACTTCCTCAAATCCTCATTTGAATTCTTCTCTGAAGCCCACATTTTATTGCGACTACAGAGTTACCGTTATTAGACAGCAGAAAACCAGAGCTTTGCTCTTCAATAAAGAGTGACAATTTCAATTAGATTTCTCAGGTGTTTTTTCCCAGGCTCAAGGTATTGTAGAAACAAATAGTTCATTGCATTCAGCTACCGTATAGCTTCTAGTGTGCCTCAGCCTAGATTTTAAGAGACTCAAAATAGAGACAATATGATGACAAAATGGTGAAACTTTCTGTATGACTGCTTGGCATAATGGTGAACTCAGAGATTTGCTATACGTTCACTATAACTTTGTTTAAAATGTGAAAACCTCCCCTTGTAAGACTGATCAATTTACTATTGACAAAAGCTTTGATCCACTGTAGTAAACAAAATGTTGTCATGCTGTATTCATACTATCAGGTGCCATTTCAGTTTAACAATATCTTCACATACAGTACCTGTGAATTATTCAGTTTCTTTGTTGAACCACTGAAGAGAATATTCTTAAAAGTAGGCTGATGATTCACTTTGGCTAATAATTAATGCTACTTCCTAATGGCCTTCAGCAAGGGCACCAGTAGTGGCAGGTGACAATTCTTAGAGTTTGGAGGAAAAAAACACAGCTTTTTGAAGTTCATTAGCAAATAAATAAATACTCTGTAACTGTGAAGTCCTGCTTGTTCCCATGAAACCAGTTTTGGCCTCTGAGACCTGATGATAATTCTGCACTTAAAGGAATTGCTGGTTCCATGAAGAAAGTGCTGCATTCTCAGATCTTCACTGGTGCTAACACTATTTTCTTTGAAGTCCAGCTTGGTTGCACAGGTGAGAGACACTCAGTCATTTTACTTATTCATTTGTCTTCTCCAACTCTATTCTGGTGAGTAAACATCTTTATGGCAGGCACTATACCTATAAGGTTAATGAAGATAAATTGAATTCCCTGGCAGTCAGCTTCTTCCTCGTTATATACACAACACACTACAGGACTGCCCATGTTCAGACTGGGAGGAGTCTCAGGCACCAGCGCACACTGGATGTATGCAATGAGCAAAAGCCCGCAGACAGCCCTCTGCAAAATATATCTGCACCTCTCTGCAAAACTCTGAGTGCATTGAACAACCACTGAAAAGAAGGTTGGTTTATGCTGTTTTTTTTTTCTAGAAGAAATTAAATAGCATTTTTCTTATTCTTACAGTTTCTGTCGTCAAAAAATACACTGTCTTCACAGCAGTGTGCGAATGAGTGCATAGGTATGCCACTGACAGAGAAGGTTCATGTCTATAGTTCATAAAAGCTCACCAAAACTGCTTTTAGTGTTCAGTGGATTTTGTTCAGTGATAGAACTTTAGAAGGAAAATTGACCATGGTGTAATATAACTGAGATAAAAAACTACTAAACATGCCATAAGAATATAACTGAAAGTTAAGGACATTTCTCTTCCACAAGATCAAACATTTTTCAGAACTGTTACCCTACCTAATCTATCCAAACTGGGTGTACTTTTTTTACAAAACATTTTACAGGGGCATTGTGACTGAAATGTTTTAGACTGCGGGACTGATATAGACTATGGAAATTTATATACACTATTCAAGGCCAAAACCAGTAGAGGAAGCATACAACAGAGATGTAGTTGAACCTGAGTTTTTACGTACTACCACAAATTTGTCATGTCTCTGTCATTATGAAATAGTTACTTTATTCCATCAGCTTCCAAAAGACCAGTTTCAGTCCTACTGTTGCCCATACAGTAACTTAAAAAACATCTCTGTGGGATTAAATTAATTATGTTTACCTACAGTCCCTTCATTATTCACTTTGTAAGTTTTCTAAAAGGTAAAACAAGTTCACTGAACTGGACAAACCACTTCTTCAATCATGATAAGAAATACTAATTAAATCCCTTGCTGCAAATGAACAGTGTTTCATTGTCTTTGCAAATGTTACTGTTAGGAGTCTACATCTGCAGTAGTCAAGATAGATGCTTCTAATTCTTTCCTGCTATTTATACCCAGGCAGCCTGGGATCTTACTTTCTTTACAGTCTCTAAGACGAAATTATGTTTTGGTCATTATGAGTCAAGGTGGCATTACTCACCTGGAGTTTAGACTGATTTTTTAATAATGTTTAATGTGCCTATGGAATAACTTTGCATTTATCTGTACTTTTATTGTGATAAGGCTTAGAGCCCTGATTAAGATAGATGCTCTATGTCCTAAAAATTGACCAAACATGTACAAATCTCTGACAAAGTTTAAAACAGCAGAGTAACTCAGCCACTTAATATGGCTGAAAGAGCAGGAGATTTTGCAAAAGTTTCCATTCCCACTTCCTGGACTGATATGTTAACTTAAGACATAGACCAGATAGATGATAGACAAATGAGAATCTGTGACCCACACAGGACCAGTAACATCACTCAACAGGATCTTCTGCAAGAGGCTGAACATTTAGAAAAGGTGTTTTAAAAATTTAGATAGACAGAACTTTATTATCTGAATGCTCATTTATTCTACCGGCATCCTCATTACAAAAATGTATTCTTCCAGCTTCACTGGTTTTCCTTTCCATGTGAACAGGAGCTAAAAAGCATGCAAGATTATCCTATTTAATTGATCCTTTTTTCCCCAGTTAGGCAATATTTGTCACTGAAGATTTCTGAAACAGTTTGCATGAAAAACATCCTAGGCAGTACTTAAAATTTGGCAGACATGCTAAATTCCTTGCATCCTCAGTTTCTATTTCACAAAGCTGTACTTACTTTCAGCCTGTGTTTACAAGTACCTGAATGGAAAGGGAAACAATATACTTTTTTAATTTTTATTTCCTTAAAGATAATATTCTGTGGCTCTGCAAAGTATTAATGAGGCTCTAATTTTACTTGAAAATTCAAAGACTGTTCCCATGGAATTTCTCTGGAAGTCAATAGAAATTCTGTATCCAGATTGCTAGTAGACCCAAAGGGAAACATCAAATGACCTCTGACACTAAATAATGTTAGGTCTTGAAGTCTGCAACTTTTAATGCAGTAAATGCCATCATTATGTCCTATATAAAGATATTAGGCATTTGAATATTAAGATCAAATATGAATAGTTCTTTCAGATTTTTTAAACATTAAATACTGACAAACAGCAGTGAGATGTGCATTATTTAAAGTTCTACATTGTGCATTTTTCGTGAAATATGTGATGGATATTTCCAAACCATCAGGTTTTTTCAAACTTCAGAAGAGGTAAACATGTTTGACTGATTATGCTGGTTATGTTGAATGTCACATGAAGGTTATTGCAAAAAATGAAAGATTATCTTCATCTTAGCAACTCTATTTATGTTCAGCAGTACTTGGAATACCTTCTTTATATTCATTAATTAATTGTTTCAAAAGATAAAGTAGACAGAGTGGGCAAGATCCAAATCTGATCACAGGCTAGCCTTCAAGAGTACTGGCAATCTGGATTCATATTACTTCGGAGGAGTGCACAATGACCTGAATTTTCCACAACTATAAATTGATAGTCGTAATTCAACCCTATTTATTTAAAACCTTTAGATATATAACAAAAATAACTTTAGAAGCCATGTAATAAAAAATCTTATCTTGATGGTGAGCCATAGGTAACTTTTAAATATCCAGCTTTGATATGCAGCCAAAAAAAGATATTTCATATGCAAAAAAATACTGTGTTCTACCCTTCTCACACTTACAAATCAGAAGTCCAGAGAAAATAAGAGTTAGAATAAAATTGATGAGAAAAACCTTGAAATTACAGATGTAACACTGCCTATATAAGTATTTTCTTTTAATTAAATTATATCTTATAGTAGTGATCCCTTCTCTGCATGGATATAAAAAGTTTATCTAAAGAGACTGCAAATATACAGTAATAGAGTACAAAATATAGTCTACACATTTGTGGAGAGTAATGATAAAAGCTCATAAGTAAGGAAGCTGGAACACATGGAGTGAAACATGTCCTCCCACTAAACAGAATTCAGATGCCCATTTCAATCTCAGCAACACAGAGAAAACAAGTGTTTTTCTTCTGCTATTTTACCCTGACAATTTGCAACATCATGGAATATTTTGAAGTGTACGTTACAGAATTAATCATTCTCATTGAAAATTTTGGCCTGGTCTCCCTTTTAATGACTTCACCGCTCTGTATTTCCTTTAAGATCTATCCATAAAGTCTTTGATTCATTCATTCCAAGCTATTCTAATTTGGCTTCAAGCTGTTAAGTATCGTGCTTTACCAGCACAATTGAACAACAAAGTATCCTGGAAAAGCCAACATTAAAGGAAGTAGAGCTAAACAGTGGTGAGATTAATAAAATTAAAAACTCTTTACAACAAAATATGACAAGAAAGATAAATGAAATGCTGGCCATTGCCAAGAGATTTGTAAGAAAATTGGGCATTTTTAAAAAATTCTAGAAAACAAGCAATTAAGGTATTTCTTCGTTATCAGAGTGAAAAGGAAAGCAATAAAATTATGAATGTTACATGCTGTGGAATTAATTACCCACTTCTACCACCTTGTGGAGACACAATATTAATTAATATGGCAGGTCTATGTAGGAGAGAAGAGACATCAAGTGACTATACAACAACCTGGCACCTGACAAAGATGTTTTATGATTTATTATAATCTTCCTGTGAGGAAAGGACTCTTCAGAAGCATTGTTCTGAAAGGTAAATATGGACAGATGTGGGATCGTTACACAGATCAAGCACAGTGGATCAGACAGCATGCATTTTACTTTCAATAATAACACCTTTGCAATTAAATACAAAGTTCCAAGGGACAGTGGATACAGAATAAACAAACATACCTACAGCCATCTTATCACAATTGTAACTGGAAAATATAACAACTGTGGAGAACATGTAACAAGATTGATATTTGTTTGTACATTGTCATCAGTTACAAAGTCCTGCAGCCAGGTCTGTTAATGTAAAGCTTGACGCCTATAAAAGCAACAGTAAAGATAACAGAGTTATGTGATTTTGTGTTTTGAGAGTTTGTATTGATAAACCAGGTTCTAAATTCTGGGCCTGGCCTTGTCAAACGACGTTATAGAATCACAGAATGGTTAGGGTTGGAAAGGACCTTAAGATTACCTAGTTCCAGCCCTCCTGCCATGGGCAAGGACAACTCACACTAAACCATGTCACCCAAGGCTCTGTCCAACCTGGCCTTGAGCACAGCCAGAGATGCAGCATTTACCACTTCTTTGGGCAGCCTATTCCTGTGCTTCATGGCCCTCACAGTAAAGAACTTCTTCATAGAATCATAGAATAGCTAGGGTTGGAAAGGACCTTATGATCATCTTCCTTATATACTTCCTGAACTTCCGCTGTTTTAGTTTAAACCTGTTACCCCTTGTCCTATTGCTACAATCCTTAATGAAGAGTCCCTCTCCAGCGCCCTTGTAGACCCCCTTCAGATACTAGAAGGCTGCTATGAAGTCTCCCTGCAGCCTTCTCTTCTCCAGACTGAACAGCCTCAACTTTCTAAGCCTGTCTGACACCAGAACTGCACACAATACTCCAAGTGTGATCTCATGATAGCAGAGTAGAGGGGCAGGATCACCTTCTTCGACCTGCTGGTCACGCTTCTTTTGATGCAGCCCAGGATATGGCTGGCTTTCTGGACTGCAGGCGCACACTGCTGGCTTGTGTTCAGTTTCTCATCGGCCAAAATCCTCAATTATATAAGTATGAAAGCTCAGAAACAGAATCAGTAGGAAGAGAAGAGAAAGATGATGATGTCCCCTTCTCATTTACTGTCCTGATGTATGTGTAGTCCAGTACCAACCATTTCAGCACCTGAAAATGCCTCATGTGCTTAATTTAAAGTTGCATCCAGTATATACAGCACTTCCATCTTTTCTGAGGTTAATTTTGGCTATCCCACTACACTGGGGGTTTAGACTATATTACAACAGAAAGCAGTGCTGATTTCAGAATGGGAACGTGGGGGGCTCTGCTTGGGTGTTTTTTAACATTAGGCAGGTTCTAGTCTTGTCTAATAGAAAGAATGACTATACCTGGCTGCAGTGCTCCTAGAAAGCATCTTCCACTTTAGTTTCATCTGAAATTAACTCAGTTCATAATGTCTCAGACATCACCATGCCCTGAACCACAGCACAATAAGTGGGGGCAGTCTGCTAAAAGCCACTGCAGAACATCACTCCTGAAGGGAAAATAAAGCTGTAGGCAAGCCTCCAGAACAGTATTCTAGATCCCAGAAAGCTTTTCAACATCAGAAAAAGACTGTTGCCACTATAGGATCTTGAAAAGGACAGCTGGCACACAGAATTCAGGCTACCTCAAAATGCCACATACTCTAAGGAATTTAAAGGAAACCTGAATATGTGAATAAAGCTTACTCCCAGCTCCTAAGTATCTCCAGGGCATTGGTGCTGCAATCTGCAGTATTAGTTCTCATATCAGTCCCATTTCATCCAATTTTACTTCAGTTAATGTATTTTTTAAATCTACACGTGTTGCTCAATACTGCTTTTTCACACTTGTTACAAGATTCCGCTATTGATATTTTTCTAAGAAGTCTTTCATAAAGGAATTGCATGATATGCTAATATTCAATATCTCTTACTGTGGCAGCTTTAATGAGGTCACTTTTTTTCTTAGATTAAGTAATCTATATTCTAAGTCCAGTATCATTTATATGATGCCATCTGATTTTCATTCTTCAGACATACTGTAATCCAGCCTTGTAATAGATATTGTGAAAAATCCATCAAGGGATTAACCAGCAGGTGGTTCACTCTCCCCTCCAAGATACATAAAAATCAAGAGCACAGGGTAAGGAGTAGAAGAAAATTTGTGAAAAAAGTGTGTCTAGGTTCAGGTGTGCTGAGTTAGTTAACTTCCTGGTTCTTTACAGGATATGCTTGAAGAAGGTGAAGGAAGAATCAGGTTCTGTTTGTTACTGAAGGGAAGAGGGAAGGAAACGAACTCTCTGAAGACACTCAAGCTAATGGGGGCAGAAGAGGGGCTAGGTTTTTTCCTGTAGTTTGGCTCAGAAAAAAATAAGTTGAAGAAAAATTTTGGAAGCAAGATTGAACATTTGTATGAAATATAGTTGTAGTAAGATTTAATATAATCAGAGAGATAAGGTTCCCTATATGGTTTTGCTGTTCTCACAGGCTCCCTGAAAGGGAGCTCTTGCTTTGAAATATCATTCTGCTGCTTTTAGAAGTATTGCTAGATCTTCAGAGTCTTGCTGCAAATTCATATTGAAAAGCCAGCTCTTAGACATTTTGGTCTCTGGTGGAGGTGAACTGGAAAGATTTAGAAATTCTTTTGTTTTTTCAGTACTTCATCTTTCAGTTTTGGTCTTGGAAACACTAAATGAAAAAATATAGAGGCAGTATACTGAAAAACCCAACAGTATGTAATACACAAATACATAAATCAATAAATGTTGTGCTTTAGAAAAAGAAGATTATAAACTCAGCTTCATCTCAGTGCCTTTGAGGTAGTTACAGGCAAGGGTAAACAGGGTAATTCTACCACTATTTTACAGGATTTCCAGTAGTAACCTTCCTTTTTCCACTACTGTTTGTCAGCTGGGTCTCCCAGCTACTGTTTTACACAATTTTGTAGTTTCTTAAATTGTGCTAAATACTTGGTGCTAGGAGTAAACAAAACTCCATTCATGTACTCTGTGCCTCTCAGTCTCCATCTATTTGGTCATTTGGTCTGTTCTTCCATGAAGCTTGCTACAATGCCATGCAAAAAGAATTCCTGAAAATCATAGGTTTTTCTTTTATGTCTAGCTCCAATCTCTATATTCCAGAATTCATATGAATAAAAGTCTATATTGGACAACATTCTGACAGAAAGTAGAGAATCCTTAGAGCAGTGCTAAAGATCTGTACTCAGGGACATTGCAAGGCTAATCACACTGAGATCCTTTAAACTCCTTGGTGTTCTGGGGTGAGAAAATTGTGTGAATATCTCTGCACCTCTGTGCCACAGAAGACAGTGATAAACTAGGGATGTTAAAGAAGAAAACAAAATGGAAGCTTTAATTCCTTTACAGAAAGTATTTAATAGATATAAATATTTTGAATTAGCTATTTTTTATGTTTTGATTAAATCCATATTGACATAAATTGAGATGTATCTGTATCTTTCTATGTCAGAAGCCAATTTATTCACCTAAAAATAGTATTTTACTTTGCTTAATGAGAATGCTGCTCTTGTGCATAACAGCTGACAAGCTGGGCTAATTTTTAGATGTTCTAACGCGTATCTCAGTGAAAGCTTATGAGGAGTTTTCATTGAATGACAATTACTATAGAAGAAGCTGATAAGGTTTTAAATAATGTTTTACAACAAGATCACTTAGATCATCTCAGTGATAACTTTATGTAGAAATTAAAAAAAAATTCAAACAAATTTTTTTCTCAACCTACTAATTTACTACAATCACATAGATGTCACTTTTCTTAACAATAAAAAACTTGGAAATGGAATTTATTGAAAATAACCATAGTAGGACAACTTTATTGTGCATTTTAATTGAATCACAACATTGGTGTAATTGACACCGTAGGAATTTTAATAGGAGAATATGTATTATTCTAGATATCCCTTTTAATAAAATTCTATTTATCCTAAAGTTGTGATTAATCAGATTCAATCAAAAGAATTTGTGTTTCACTTTCCACCAAGTATACAAACTGTGGTAGCAATCTAGCAAAATAAAATTAAAATTTCTTTGACAATTATGTGGGGTAGAGTCGTGAATATCATCAGCTGTCCTAGGTAATGTTAAAGCGTGACTCTGATTTCAAACTGATTTGAAAAAAATGAAAAACCTCCTTTTATAGTATTTGTTTGCTATGGGAAGTTTATGGTGGAGGTTTGGGAGTTTTTTGGGGGAGCGGGGGTTATGCTTTAGAAACAAAATATATGTAGCTTTTATATATCAACTGAAATTTCAAGCAGCTGGTCTCAAAAAGGTATATTAATAATGAAAGATCTGTTTCTATTTACTCATGGGTCTTTTTACCCATTAGCTTTTCATTCTGAATTATTCCTGATATTAATCCTAGGAATAAAATTTGTCAACCAACATCATATTAACTTTACTCTTCTCAAGTCAAGTAGTATTTTACCTGTTTTGCTACAATCTTGGATGACTTTTACAACTGATTAACACCTCAGAGGGCTGAAGTCCAAGAAGTTTCCTTTCTGAGATAAGAGTCAAGTAATTCTTATCTGAAGTGATGCACAGTACAACATTATTAATGACTAGCAACACAGTCCTTCAGAGTATGGATGAGAGTTTGGGCATAGAGATTTAAATTAATTTGGGCTTTGAATACCAGGTTAGTTTCCTTGCTCTGTGAATAGTCATAGACATGCTTGAAAGGTTTCTTATATTTCTCCAGTATGGTCAGTATCTTTGTAAAGTCAGCATCCACAAACCATTATAGACTATCTGTGCAATGACACATAATCAAGCTGTATATCACAGAACAGAGGTGAGACCAATTCCCACCCAAAAATTTGGCAGTATAGTTAAGACAGATCATACAATGTATTCTTGGTGTCATAAATATTCTTACTTATTAGCTTCACTTCCAACCATGTTAATTTGATTCATGTTCCTAATTATGAAAATACAATTCTGTGTATCAATACTAGCAGGATATTAAACTGGATAAAAGAGACAAGAATATGAGTCTCATCACCAATGAATCTTACAATCCAGAGAAGCCAACACAGAAAACAGGTTAGGGTAGTACCAGAGGGAATACTACAGAGCAATGCAGATTTTTGTCATGCCAAAGAGATACAGCTTAACGTGAAGAGGACTGGCATTTACAGCTGCAGCTGCAAATAACTATTTGCAGAATGAACAAAGTTTTCTTGTGAAGCCATTCTTACTAAGTGAATTTTCCTCAACCTCTCATAACATTGACTTTTTCAACAGCAAAGCCACTTTTAAGGGTCATGACGCTAGCTTCTGGGCATATGACAGACTTCTCTGTCACAATGAAAAGAAATAAACTCAGATCACGAAGTATCAGGTGTTGACGTACAACATGTCCTTGGGAAAATCAATGTTCAACATAAAAATTAACTGCTGTAACCCATCTTTTGTTGGGGTACTGTATTGTTCCAACAGCAGTGTAGAGGTTTTTTTGCTTAAATCAGCACAGCAATCCAAAGAGCTAAGAAAGAGTTTACTCTGAGGGGGGTTTGACATTGTTAAGCTGGGCTCAGTAGTGTACAGGAGACTAAAATGACTTATTGCAATGAATTTTCTATGGGTTTTTTTTTTTCTGTTTTGTTTTTTTTTTTAATGAAAAAACTCACCAAGTGAAACTGTCTTTTGAACCTCTGCAAGCTTTTTTGTTCAAGAGAAGTGGGAGTATGTTCTTCAGCTGAACAGAATCCTGCATGACTCAACTCTGCTTGCATAAATTGCAATATACAAAATTTGAGTCTTATTTGCATTATCACAAACAATTACAGAGATGTTTGCCACTTCATATTTGCTCTTTTTAAAAAAATAATATACATGTTATCAGCTGTGCTACCAACAAATGTCTCACCAAATACTATAGTTCAGAAAAAACTAGCAGACAATATTTAAACTCTGTGTTTTTACATATTTCCATTTTCTAGCAGGATGTTTTGGAAACATTTTGTGCAAATAAGATGGAAATGAGCAATAAAAGTCTTCTTGTTCTTGTGAAGAAATATCTCCTATGACACATGCATCTTCTCAATTGTAAAAACATTTGCTTACTGAGAACAGTTCACATTTGCCAGCTTCTGTAAGATTATAGATTACCCACAGCAAGCCAAAACCTGGGCTCTCATTTGTTGGGCTATACTTTTAATTGCTTTATTTACAGCAGTGAAAATGTAGAGAAATTCCTCTAAAGAAATTTATTCTAATGACAGCTTTACACTGCTTTCTGTGAAAAAGATTTTTAAACCTTTCAAGCCTCTCTCCTAGTCCCATTTCCACAGCATTGCTGAGATTCTCTTGCTCTCAGAGAAAAAGGAGTTATAATATTATAATAAATTGTAGGCATTCCACATAAAGATATTAAGCACATTTGTCCAAAAAGATTGTGTGAAACAAACAGATTCGGAATGACTTACCTCCAAGTTTCCATTATAAACTCATTTACTTCCCCATTATCCTGGATAAAATGAAATGCCACACTTTATTGATTTGTCTGTCTCTTTTTTTAAGGAAGCAAGATGGTAATTTTGACCAGCAACCTAGAGTGCAACCTGAAATGGTTTTCCCACATAGACACAGTAAAATGTTTGGATTTTACAGGAAAGAATTAGAAAGCAAAAAGATCTTGAGCTGCTGGCATGTAATGCTTCTCCTCTAGCCTCACAGTCACATAATATGGACAACAGTTTACTGAGTTGTACTGAGAAGTATAATCTACAGTATCAGAGAGAGCATTGCTAAGGTTCCAGTTTTGGGGATAAAGACCTCGTGATGTTCCTTTCTAACCCAAAAGTATAAAGGAGAACATAAATTGTAGGAGATACTAATATAAAACTGCTGGTTGAGGATTATGGGATTATTCTAGCTTGCTTATATACAGTTCAGTTTTTGGAGCAACTAAGAAGATTTACTAGGTGAAAAGAGCTGGTCCCAAACACAGTACTTTATATTCATTCCCATACTGTCTCTCCTGGCTTGAGGTATACAATTTGCAGATGTAAGGTTTTGAAAAATTAGAGTATTTTTTAATAAACTCACTAACATATTGGAAAAACAAATGAGAAGATTTTAGACCCACAAAAAATTGATCAGGTCTGAACTAGAAGGCACAGCCATCAAACCTAAATACTCTTGAAAACAGAAGATTGTAATTACATCCGTATCATTTAGACCATCTCAAAAAGGACTTTTGAAATTTGTAGACTTGTCACTGTCAACCAAGGGATGAAAAGGCCAGACAATGATAATTAGGAAACAACAGAACTGGGCTTGCTGCATCCTTATGTGGGTTTTGCTTTAATAAGACATGGGGGTTTGGAACAGAACTAAAAAAACCCTGTGTTCTTTTTTCATAAAGAAGGTGGTCTAACCCGGGGTTGTGTATGCAAATCACTTCCATTATGTTGGAGGAGCTAATGTTTATCACAGTGAGAGGACATTTTAAAGGGTGTCTCAGAAGTAATTAAATAACAGGTTTAAATAAAAGTGTTAGTTTGAAGTAGAATGTGGGACCCAATGTCCCCCTCAAATTATTTGCAAGTATAACTATTATGAAAAATAGGTTAAATCTTCTCTGTTTCCAATCTTTCCAAACAGAATTGTGATTAAAAGGGAAGTCAGTGGTTCAGATTAATTGTAATGGGCCAAATCTCTCCATCCCAATTATAAGTGGTATCTTAGTCCCTCCCTAGCTGGGTTCACTGTGATCCTGATGCTGCTCTGCATTTGTGACTGACAAAGAGAGGAAAGACTGGGGCAGTATGATGATTACACCATGGTCCATCCATCAGACAGGGTACCATAGCATGAGAAAGACTGTCACGGTCAAATTCTCCATTTTGAGGGTGAACTGTCTCCAATAGGCTTTAAAGCCAGTTTGAATACTGCCTTTCTCTTAGGTTCTGACTGCAGTTTTAAGGTGCTGCTCTGACTTATGGCTGCTTTAGCAGGGCTTCACTCAAGACAGCAAAGATAAATCTAGATTGCAGGGAGTGTCAGCCCACTGGTGCCAAAAGCATTCCCCGGTTGCCAAAGAAGTGAGGAAAAAGATCAGCATACAGGGGAGCTGCAGGTGTTTATTGTCACTCTGAGCTTCCAGGAAAGCTCAAAGGAGTTGAAATGTCAGCACACATTCTTACTCCATATTCTTGTTTTCTCTGTTGAATATATTCTTAGATTTCTTAAATAACAGGGTTTTTTAACAGGAGGGAAGTTCAGTGATGCAATTTGAGCACTGTGGGCATTTGCGATTTAAGGGGAAAAAATGCAAATCAGAACATGACAGAAACAGAGACAAAGTGCAACTATTGCAAGGACAGGGCAGACACACTGAAAGAACTATAACAGCTGTAAATGGCAACTGTCATCCATGCAAATAAGAGCAAAGAAAAAGCAAAAAAGATTGGCAGGGCAGAGAGAAATTAGGGGAGCTTAGAGGCAGAAGCAGTAAACGATAAATGAGAAAGTTGACCAATTCTTGCTGCTATCCTTTAGTTTAGACAAAAACAGGGTACTGTGAAAGAGGATAGAGTAACATTTACGTGTGTATCTTTATTTATATTTAAACATACTAACATAGATGAGACTCAGCAAAATCAAGTCCTGATATGGACTGCCACAAATAACCATAATTTTATCATGTCTTCGGGATTTTTCCATACACAGCTCCTAATACAAAGCAAACTTGCTCCTGTGAGTGTTTGTGACCTACTGCTAGCTTAACTGTAGACATTATTATTTCAGATCCATTGGTCTAGCACTAAATTTATCCTTTAGCATAAATTGCTTTCCTTCTTTCTTTCCTAATTGCTCCTCCCCTCAGCTCTGTGTATACCTGTGTATATGTACACAGGGAATGATCCCACATTGTCTTTCCTTTACCTAACTAAACAGGCCAACCTCTTTTTAGTCTTTTCTCATAAGACTGACTATAAGAGACCCTGAGGGTCTCTTCCTATTCCCATTTGAACTCATTTTTTCTGAATATGATGGTCTGCAGATTGTCAAAGGAAAAGTTTTGATTAAACTGAGACTGTAACAACTGACTCTTTGATCTCAGTCTAGTGCTTCAGTCAGGTAGCGTGGGAACATTTCTAGAAGAGGCAGGAGGCCACGACTACATGGAACTAATGAAGGAAGACCACAGAACACAGGGGGACATGAATGGAGGTGAACCCGGATTGAGGAGGAAGTAGCAAGAAGAATGTTCCGAGTCATCATGACTAGCTGGAGTCACGTGGACAATAACTTATAGCCAATGAGATGGACAATGTAAGCGCTTGCACAAATAAGAACAACCAATTAGCTTTTGCCCAGTAGAACTTCCTTGTCAACCGAAAGATATATAAATGAGCTTGTAGAATAAACAAGGTCTTCGATCTTTCTTCGGAGTCCGTGTCGTCAATCCCCTCAAGGTAGTTTTACTCCAAATGAACTGCTATGATCTCACTATGCCCAAAAAGTATCCTCAGGTACTTATCGTAAGTCATAGGCACCAAAACATGAGGGAGAATGTAATCAGGCAAGCAGCAAGGGCTTGAACTCTGAAGAACAGTCTCATACTGTCTACAATCTATACTTTCTGAGTGAGATCAGAACTCACTCGTAAGCAGTTTAATGGAAACCTAGCTTGTAGAATAGTACAAGCCATTCCTCTTCTGACTTACATTTTGAGATATTTTATTGTGAGTCATCAGCTGAGAAGTAATATAAGACTGAAGAACTATACTTTATTGTCATTTCCACATGATTCCAGTTTCCTGAAGGTTTAAAATTATGTCCCTTTCCAAAGGAACAAGAAGAGACATCACTTGCCAGTGAATGGGATGTGTGAATCAGGGGTCAGATTCAAAGGCTACAACCAGTAGCTGTCTAATGGGGTGTGAATGATTCTCATTGGAAGAAGTGACTCAGAGCAGGCTTCTGGTTTACTTGACACTGAAACTAGTGAAGTTTCTTAACAAACTTTCCTTTGTTCCACACAGCTAGAAAAGAGTCAGGAAATCACCAGAAGTAGCATCTGAAAATATTTTTTAGGACTGTTTCTAACTTCACAGCAGTGTAAACGCATTAAAGTCTACTGAGTTATGTGAGTAAAGACCTGTAACAAATCATCTCACAAAGATCCCAGGGAAGTAGAAATGTTAGCAGTTCCAAGAAGAACAAAAAGGTTGGTTTTTTTCTTGTTAAAGGAGAGAAAGAAGGATGTTTTAGGCAATTAATTTGTTTCATTTCTTGAAGCCCGTGTTTGTGGCTGGTGTGTAAAATGAAGAAAATACATATTTTTTCATTTTACTTTCTTTTCATTTAAGTTGTCTCATTATTTTCTCTATGTGTTTTCTTTCCCTTGCATTAATTTGATCCTGATTTCCAGCTATAATAAGAAGAAATCAGGCTTCTAAAATTTCCCCGCCTTTTGAAGTTGCTCTGGTAACAGGATTCAAGCAAGTGTTTAGGAAAGCTGAGCTGAAAGAAGGATGGTAGAAGAAGTAAGGCAGATGTAGGATGACTTTGGTTGTCATTTTAAGACTGGATGACTGGTTGTCATTTTAAGACTGGTAAAGTGATTAATAAAAAAATAAATTATTTTTCTTACTTGATTAAAAATAGTTTGATTTCTAATTATAATCAAAAAACAAGGATGCCCAGGGAAGTTGTGGATGCTCCATCCCTGGCGGTGTTTAAGGCCAGGTTGGACAGAGCCTTGGGCGGCATGGTTTAGTGGGAGGTGTCCCTGCCCATGGCAGGGGGGTTGGAACTTGATGATCTTAAGGTCCTTTCCAACCC